>QRFJ01004359.1:36315-100161 GCA_006176705.1 Cocos nucifera | reverse complement strand
TCACTCATTTGCTAACCATCATCAATATCTGTTAGGTTGAAGATGATGAAGTCAGTTGTTTGGGACCACACCATCTACTAGATAATCATTAACTCCCTAGAAATTACTTTACACTCCCGGTGTCTACATGAGGGCAGTGGTAGGGATTCCATAGAAAATAGTGAAGCTACCATATTGTTTAAAAATTTAAAACTTCCAAATTATTGGTCAAGTCTTAATTACAAATCTAACCAGAAAACTTTTGACTCCTCTATAGAAAATTATCTGCATCAAGCCCAACTAGCCACGAATGCCTGGACACCCATTAAAACAGGACGTTAGACACAATAAAGGACTTGGCTCTAGACTTCAAAAATAAATATTTTGGGCATTCTAGTAAAGTTTAACTCATTGTATTGGACTAGGATCCTCCCACCTTTAACAGCTTCATCCATCCACTGTAATGGGCGTCTCTTGAAAGTGGCATGGACGAAGATAACAAGGTTCAGATATTATATCGTAGCTCGATGTACTGATGAAGTTTCAGCAACTAATATAAGATATTCAGGACTAAGTCGACCAATATTTAGCTCAACGCTACAAGAGAGTTGAGTGAATCATAGTCGTGCGCCATTGTATCAGGTCATAAAATGACTATTCAAGGCTAAAATGCAATAACTCTTATTCAATCATTCTCTAATCATGGTGCACTCAAACTTGATCTTTAATTCATGAATCTCACCATGCCCAGAATATTGATCTACTCCTTAGTTAAGTCAGACCCACTATTTGCACATATTGGATTCCTAATTGAGTCTCTCACCATGTCCAAAATATTGAGCCCAATCCATCGTTCAGCCCATAGCATCCAATGCCTAATAGATATGGTTGCATCTTTTTGATGCAACTGAACCACTGTAACCAGCCGAGAATAATCAACTCCAAAAAGGACCCGCACATCTACATTGGTGGAAGACCATAGACTTAATCTTTTCTTAGGAAGATTTGATTTAGGTCTCATTAAACTAGACTTGACTTAGTCATAATCATTATGACTAACCTAGTGGCATGGGTTAGCTCAGATCATTGACCACCTCAGATTAGGACTAAGTCAATAAATATGGCCAAGTAAGTGAGACCAGTGGAAGGGATATGCCATTAACTCGATAAGAATGCATTCGGATCAAGTAGCTCCCATTTAAAAAACTAGTCGATCGTATTTGCCAAACTTACCTTAGAAACCAAATTATTGAGCCAAAATCAATCGGGTTAGCCTACAATCCAAACTCTAACCACTGAGCCTAATTAGGTCTTAGCTTGATCGATCTTGACCCAGACTTAACTCTATTAGGTTGGTTAATCTAAGCACTGTTAATCCCATCTAACCAACTCTTGATTCAGTTTGATCAACCATTTAGACCTAATTGAGCTACCCAAGTCCGAATCCAATTTTATGAATATGTCTTAGACCTAAAATTCTCAATTTTAGATCTAACATATATTTCATAATCTTAATTTTTAATTTGATTTAGGGTTCATAAATAAAACATATATATAAAATTCTAGGATTTCAAGATCTAGGATTTTGCAGAAAGTAAGTTCTTGATTTTTTATTAAAAACGAACGCACAACACCCTTATACATCATAAGAACACCCCATCGAATGAGAGGAGAGGACATTTAAATCTTACTTTATTCTTATGATCGAACAGCCAAGGGGAATGCCTTAATCAAAAATATATAAAACTACAAAACTAGTTAGATCTACATCATATATCTCATATACAAAAATTGATCTAACTATAAACATATTTTGCATACATCTATGTATCATATTATGCATATTTTTAGATCTAAATTATCCCATAATTATCTAAAAAATTAGATTTAAATTGATCACATCAAAATAAATTTTTAATCTAGATAATTATGTAGAACTATTCTACAACTAGTCTAAACATGCTTTCATCATATCTCATATGAACCAAAATTAATAATTTTATTTTTTATTTTTTAGATCTTATTATAATAATTATAATATTAAAAAATAATAAATAAATAGATCTAAAATTATAACTTAATGAAATTAAATTATGATCATGTAAGACTTTATATAGAATAGTTCTATTTAACTAGTCATGCATATTTTAAAACTTAGATCTAAATTATTTAATTTTAATTTTTTTAATTTTAGATCTAATCACATTTCATGTGATATCTGAAATCTTCTATTTATTAGATTAAAAATAAATTTAAATTAGATCTAAATAATTTTTAGAACCTGGCTCTGATACCAGTTGAAGGAGAAATTCTGATTTTTTGGATCAAGTTCGTTCAGATCTGATTGGATCAAGAGAGATATTTCAAAAATTTTTCTTATGAATCTAGATCAGATCTGAGATATTTTAGATCTAATTTTATAAATCTAATAAATAAAAATAAAAATAAATTAAATTTGATTTAATTTATATCTTGATGTTGGGTAATCAGATTATCCTTTGATGATCCTACTGATTGCCTGAGGTTCTAGATCTAGTCAGGCAAATGCCTGACCTCTACTGGTTTTCACTCAAGCTGGATCTAAAGATCTTCTCTTTCTTTATCACCTCTACAAATATCAAATCTATATTTGATTTGGAGAATCTTCAAAACTCCTTTTGAAGATCTAGAATCATCTCTTGCAGTAGTGCTACCTTCTTCCTTTCTCATCACCTTTCTCCTGCTTGGATCGCACCAAACTAGAGCCCAAATCTCCTTAGGCATGGAGAGGAGAGAGAGGACCAAAAGATGGCATAGAGAAGGGAGAGGGGCAGCCTTGGGGCATGGGCTAAGAGAGAACCTCTTGAAAGCTCGATGCGGATAGGGTTTATATAGACCCTACTGTGCCATGCAGTGCGACATCATCCCGGCCAATCATGTTGCTTAATACAATCAGATCTAAATCTGATTGGTGGGATGACAACACCTGATCCAATCAGATAAGAGTCCCCTCAAATCATCCTTAGGTAGTGCCAAGACTGGTCAAAGCTGAGTCTTAGGCTCCTACCTAAGTTGGTTCCAAGAAGCAACCTGGAGTCCCATCCATATGGGACTCCAAGCGTCCCCACCCATAGGCGCATGCCTCCCTAGGCATGTGCCCCCTTCTTTCCAATTTCTAGCAAGGAGACAAGCTCCTATCTACTCTCCTATGAGTGCATGACACATGGGCAGTTATCTAAGTGTCAAAGATCAATGTTTGACCAAAGTCAAAAGACAAGAATTAGCAGGTGACGGAAATTGGCAGGTGTTGTCTCCAATTTATCTCATAAACTAAGACAATCCTTTTCTGACTTAGATAAGCTCTAATCAGATCAAGTAAAGGTACCTAAGTGAGTACAAACATATTTGGCTCAGTCAAGACAACTTTTAATGATAGTAGAAGAAGAACATTTGGCTCAATCATATGCTAGCATGATTTCCTTGAACCTAATTGAATCTAATTTAAATCAATTGAATTGGGTTAGCCCAATTGATGATATCCAAATCCAAACTTGTATTTGTGTGATCCAGTTAGATTCAGTTCTAAATGATAATAGGATATGTCATGATCTCTATCATCGTCATCATCGAAACACCTTTCGATGGATCAGAACTCTTCTGATTCAAACAATTAGAATGATTGATCATCTAAATCATTCTAATTGCTCCAAAAGTCCACCAGTGACACCTAGTAGTATATGGTGGTAATCCATCAAAACTAAAAATGAACCTCTCGGTGCAGCTACCTGTATGATTAAGTCTTCTATCTTGAGCCCCAACCATATTAGGGTTAAGGTGAACTCGTCAAACCCTAATTTCTATCATATAATTTAATCATTCGATTCAAGTCTGATGTGAAAATCTTAATAGAAACTCTTTTGATATTTCACTCTACCATGGCCATGGGCTTATGGACTTGATTCTCATGATTATCATAGGGTTGCTCCTCATCCACCGAGGTAGATAGATTCTCTCTTGGTGCAATCCAATTCCTACAATGAACATGCTATAGCCAATATACACCTCAGGATTTCGAATGGTTAGGAAACCGAGTCATGGTGTAGTCAACTATAACACAGTCAAGGTGAACTGCCGATGCACCTCAGGTCAAAGAACCAGATGCACCACTATAGCTTCGAGTTAGTCATCGATGAGATGGTAGACTTTCTTATGACTGCTCAAGGTGGTCACGCTCAGTGCCCTCGTTCTCTAAGGAGTACCTGTACTCTCGCTCTGATGTCTTTACACCATAGACTCAAGACTCATCTATTATAAAGAAGCGATTGTGCACCAACCTTTTGGATCAATCATCATCCTCATGATGATCCTACGATCGAAAGTATTTTATGAGTTAATAACGAAAATTTATGTCTTAAATTTTCAACTTTTGAAAATATGAATTATCATTACCATTAACTTAAGAGATGTATCACAGACACTAAATACGCATTTGTGATAGAAAAATAGTTTATTTTTTTATTTATAGTCAAAATTATAATTTTGCCACTAGAAGTGTTTTACAAGTGTTAGCCAATTCTGGCTTTCAGGGCACACAAATTTAACACAAACTCCTTCCGAACTTTTCCTTCAGTCAAGTTCCTCCAGGAGCCAAACTCCTTCCAGATTTCTCCTTTAGTCAGATTCTTCCATAAGCCAAACTCCTTCTGAACTTCTCCTTCAATCGGATTCCTCCAGGAGTCAAACTTCTTCCGTACCTCTCCTTCAGTCGGATTCCTACAAGAGTCCAACTCCTCCAATACTTCTGCTTCATTTGGATTCCTACAGGAGCCGAACTCCTTTCGATCCTTTCCTTTAGTCAGATGCCTCCTTAAGCCAAACTCCTTCTAAATTTCTCCTTCAATCGAATGTCTCGAGGAGCCAAACTCCTTTCGAACCTTTTCTTCAATCAAATTTTTATAGGAGCTAAACTTCCTTCAGACCTCTCCTTCAGTCGGATGCCTCTAGGAGCCAAACTTCTTTTGGATTTTTTTTCTTCAGTCAAGTTTCCTTTAGGAGTTCAAACTCCTTTGAAATTGATGTATGTCTTCCTCTAGGAGCCAAACTCCTTCCATACCTCTCCTTCAGTCGGATGCCATAAGGAGATAAACTCTTTCTGGACCTCTCCTTCAGTTAGATTCCTCTAGGAGCAGAACTCCTTCCAGATCTCTCCTTTAGTCGGATGTCGATAGGAGTCGAACTCCTTCCGAATTTCTTCTCTAGTCAGATTTTTTCATCAATCGAGCTCCTTCTGAACTTTTTCTTCAATCAGATTCCTTCAGGAGCCGAACTCCTTCTGGACTTCTCCTTCAGCGGACTTCTCCATCAGTCGAACTCCTTCCAGATTTTTTCTTCAGTCCAATTCCTCTAGCAGTCGAACTCCTTCTGAATTTCTTCTTCAGTCAAGTACCTCCAGGAGTCAAACTTTTTTCGGACTTCTCCTTCAATCGAATTTCTTCAAAAGTCGAACTTCTTTCGGACCTCTCCTTCAGTTCGGATGCCTCTAGGAGCCGAACTCCTTCCAAACTTCTTCTTCAGTCGGATTCCTCCAGGAGCTAAACTTTTTTTTAGATTTTTTCTTCAGTCAAGTGCCTCCAGGAGCCAAACTCCTTCTGAACTTCTCCTTCAGTCAGATTCCTCCAGGAGCCAAACTCCTTCCAGACCTCTCCTTTAGTCAGGTGCCTCCAAGAGCCAAACTCCTTTCAAACTTTTTTTTCAGTCAAGTTCCTCTAGGAGCCAAACTCTTTTCGAATTTCTTCTTCAGTCAAGTTCCCTTTAGGAGTCTGAACTCCTTTGGAATTGATGTATGTCAAAGCTCTTCACCAATCAATGTCTGCTTCCTTCGAACTTTGACTATTAAATCTAAATGAACGATCATATCACAGCAACAAACACCTCTCTCCACAACAAACTCCAAGTGGCCCTGAGCGACCCACTACCGGACGGTTATGACCATCACTATTAATCTGCTATGAATTTTTTCTATAAAAGGGATCCTCTAGATATGTTTTCTCTAAGCTCTCTTCTTCTTTCCAAAACTCTACTGAATTCTTGCTTGAGCACTCCATTTTTGTTGATCAGAAGAGCTGACTTGATCGTCGGAGGATACTACCAGAGTCACCACCACTGACTCCAAACAAAATTTTATTTTGCAGATCATTGATGGTGACCTCTTCTTCCTCAACTCCAGCTCGATCCAACGTCAATCAGATTCTGCATCAATATTATTGTTAATAGTTATTAGGGACGACAACTGCCATTGCTGATACTAATGGTAATAGTTAATTATATTTTTTAAAAAATTAATAATAATATTTTTAAAATCTATTTTAATTAATCATAATGAATTATAGTTTTTAATACCTATTATAATTAAAATCAAAAGATAATATGATAATCAAAAATTAAAAATTAATTAAATTATATTAAAAATAAAAATTATATAATTTTTTACAAGCAATATCAAAAAAATTTGGTCCGATCCTCATCATCGTCCACCTCCTCCTCCTACTCCTCTCTAGCAGTTGGTGGATGAGAGCTGGATATCCCATCATCATATAATGAAAAAAAATAATATTAGTAAGTTTTGATATGGAGGCATATCTTTTGATATAGTTTTAATTTTTAAATTGATTATTTGTATATATTTTATTTGATGATATAGAGTTATAGACACCCCTGATCCATCGATTAAATGATTAGGTTGAATTTTTAGCCTCTAGATCCCATTCTCAAACTCAAACCAAAATATACAAAGCTTTTAAAAATAAAAATTTAAAATAATTAAAGTAATTTAATAATATAATTATCTAATATGATAGCTGAAATGATGAGCCTAGCCAATCATGTAGTTGTAGTTTTCAGAGAAGCTCTATGACCATATCATGGATGGCATCTAGGAGGCTTTGAGGTTACTAGCTAAGAAGTCCCTGCACAACTTCCTTCATGTGCACATCACTCTAGATTTGGAATGTCGAGACCTATGAGGATGTTAAAAGATATCGAGATCGTTGAGGATCGAAACTATGGCTGAATTTTATGACCCAGCTCCTACTTATCCCTTTGGTGGCATTGAGCTATCCCCTAAGATCAATCAAGGTTGAGAAGATAGGTCATCACCATACCTCTCAGCAACATACGTCGCATAATGCATTTGCACAATTCAAAAATATATTAGTTATAATATAAAAATTAGATCCTATAATAACTTAATTAGTAAATAAAGTTTGAAATTCTTATCATGATCTATCGCAACATAGAATCTAAATAGTCATCAATCCTCCTAGACTAGTGTTGGTGCAGAATCTGGTTGACGTCGGATCGAGCTGGAGTTGAGGAAGAAGAGATCGTCGCTGGTGACCTGCAAAATAAAGTTTCATCCAGAGTCGATGGTGGTGGCTCCGGCAGAACCCTTCGATGATCAAATCAGCTCTTCTAGCCAACATAAATGGAGTGCCCAAGCAAGCATTCAGCAGAGTTTTGGAAGGAGAAGAGAGCTTAGAGAAAATTTATCTGGAGGATCTCTTTTATAGATGGAGCCTATAGTAGACTGATAGTGACAGCCATAATCATCTGGTAGTGGGTCGCTCGGGGCCACGTAGAGTTTGTTACAGAGAGAGGTGTTCATTATCGTGATGTGGCCATTCGTTGAGATTTAATAGTCAATTTTTGGAGGAAGCAGGCATTGGTTAGTAAAGAGCTTTAACATACATCAATTCTAGGGGAGTTTGGACTCCTAAAGAAAACTTGACTGAAGAAAAAATCTGGAAAAAGTTTGGCTCCTATAGAAATCCAATGGAAGGAGAAGTCCTAGAGGAGTTCGGCTTCCAAAGGAATCCGACTGAAGGAGAGGTTCAAAAGAATTTTGGCTCCTGAAGGAATCCAACTAAAGAAGAAGTTTAAAAAGAGTTTGGCTCTTAGAGAAATCTGACTGAAGGAGAAATTTGAAAGGAGTTCGGCTCCTGGAGGAACTTGATTAAAGAAGAAGTTTAGAAGGAGTTTGGCTCCTCGAGGCATTTGACTGAAGGAGAGGTCCGAAATGAGTTCGGCTCTTGTAGAAATCTGATTAAAGGAGAGGTCCAAAAAGAGTTTGACTTCTAGAGAAATTTGATTGAAGGAGAGATTTGGAAGGAGTTTAGCTCCTGTAGGCATCCGACTAAAGAAAAATTTTGGAAGGAGTTTGGCTTTCGAAGGAATTTGACTGAAAAAGAGATTCGAAAGGAGTTTGGCTCCTATAGGCATCCGACTGAAGGAGAGGTCCAAAAAGTGTTCGACTCCTGGAGGTATCTGATTGAAGAAGAAGTTTGAAAGGAGTTCAGCTCCTATAGGCTTCTGACTAAAGAATAAGTCTGGAAGGAGATTGGCTCCTGGAGGTATCCGACTGAAAGAGAAGTTAGAAAGGAGTTTGGCTCCTATAAGTATCCGACTGAAGAAAATGTCCGAAAGGAGTTGAAGGAGTTCACTGAGAGAGAAGTCCAGGAGGACTTTGGCCACTAGAGGAGTTTGACTGGAGCTCGGCCACTGAGAAGTTCGGCTGTTTGAAGGAGTTCGGCTAAGGTTTGGCCGCTGAAGGAGTTCGACTGGGGTCCGACCGTTGGAGGAGAATTTTCGATCGAAGCTCTTTCATGATTATTAGTTGCATTAGTCTAAGCATCAGACTGAACTTCAGTAGGAGTAGGGTTTATCCCCAATAATAGTCTCTCCCACTCCTGAGTTCAAAATTCAAAGAAAGGGAGTACAAAAAAGGCGACTACCGAAGTCCTCTTTCGAACTCTGCACTAGTTTTGGTTGAAGCTCAGGGGAGATCTTATCTCCAGCCGATATTGAAGTTGAAGCTCAGGAAAGATCTTATCTCCTATTGAAGGGTTAACGTTGAAGTTAAATTTCAAAGAGGATCTTGTCTCTAATCGAGGTTGACGTTGAAGTTGAAGCTCGGAGGAGATTTTGTTCCAATCGAGGTTGATGTTGAAGTTGAAGCTCGGGGGTGATCTTGTCATCAGTCGAGGTCGAAGAAGATCTTATCCCCTGTTGAAGGGTTGGAGCTTGAGGTTGATATTGAAGTTGAAGCTCGGAGGAGATCTTATCTCCAGTCGAGGTTGACGTCGAAGTTGAAGCTCAGGAGAGATCTTATCTCCGATCGAGATTGATGTTAAAGTTGAAGCTTGGGAGAGATCTTGTCTGCAATCGAGGTTGACGTTGAAGTTGAAGCTCAGGGAAGATCTTATCTCCAACCGAGATTGAAGGAGATCTTATCTTCTATTGACATAGAAGCTCGAAGGAGATCTTATCTCCAACCGAGGTTGAAGGAGATCTTATCTTCTATTGATGTTGACGTTGAAGCTCGGGGGAGATTTTATCTCCAATCGAGGTTGAAGGAGATCTTATCTCCTATTGACGTAGAAGCTCGGAGGAGATCTTATCTTCAGCCGAGGTTGAAATAGATCTTATCTCCTATTGATGTAGAAGCTCGGAGGAGATCTTATCTTCAATCGAGGTTGAAATAGATCTTATCTCCTGTTGGCATTGATGTTGAAGCTCGGGGGAGATCTTATCTCCAATCAAGGTTGAAGAAGATCTTATCTTCTGTTGATGTAGAAGCTCAGGAGAGATCTTATCTCCAGCTGAGGTTGAAGGACTTCGACTTGCTCATATTAGGACCAGGTTTTCCTCCTATTTCTATCATGACCACTATTGATTGCTTCTTTCCTATCATCACATAGTTTTTTCATCAAGAAATAATAACATTAAAATGGAGGAGTTTTATTAAAGAAAAATTACTGGTAGTATATCCTCAGATTTTTTGAATTCCAAGATCATGGGAGCATTGTTCCTTCGAGCTCCTTCAGGTGATAAGTTTCGGTCCGAACGATCTCCTCTATTTCATACTAGCCTTCTCAATTTAGGACAAGCTTTCTCTAGCTTTGAGGCTGAGGGATGGTGGCTCGTCGAAGCACTAAGTCCCCAAGAGATAATGTTGATGATGCCAAGAGGTGGCCGATCTTCTTGTTGTTTCTCTCTCATTGATGATTTTGGCTATGGCAGCACCCTTGGCCGATCTACTCTTACTTCAGGCCGACGTCTAAGAAATCGATCCAACTGACCTTTCCTGATGAGCTCCTAGATTTCATCTTGGAGCTGAATGCATTCTTCAGTATCGTGGCCGTGGTCACGATGGTAGAGGCAGTACTTTCTTCGATTGTGCTTATTTGAAAAAGATCGTAAGATCGTAATTCTTCTAGTCTTGGTAGCTGATTCTTGATTTCTATCAGAACTTAGGTTTTAGGAACATTAAGGGAGGCGTAGTTGTAGAACCTTTTGGAGAACCTCTTCATGCCCTTCTATCGTGGCTTCTTTGATGAGGAGCTCAAGAGAAAGTTCAGGCTCACTTGTGCTCGGGGGGAGTCCATGAGCGCGGCCAAACTTCATTCGGCCCTCCATCAGTGGTGGATTTATGTCACTCTCCTGTGGCTTCTTCATCCTTCAACTTGAAGGCTTCTTCCACTCGGGCATATCCCTTAGCTCGAGCTAGCAGATCGATAAAGTTTCTAGGGTACTTCTTCTCTAAGAAGAACAACAAATCGTTCTTCTGAAGGCCATCCTTGAGTGTGGCCATTGCTATAGACTGGTCCAGATTTCAGACCTCCAATGCAGCAGCATTAAACTAGGTGACATAAGTCTGGATAGATTTCTCCTCCTTCTATTTGATATTCATTAGAAAATTTGAACCTCGGTGCGAACGTCAACTGCTGACCAAGTGAGCTACAAACTGATGGCTCATCTGATCAAAGGAGAAGATCGTATCCAACTTCAATGCCGAGTATCAGTTTTTTGCTGCTCCCTTTAAGATCGATGGAAAGGCTTGGCATAATATGGCATCTGATGTACCATGGAGTAGCATCATGGTCTGAAAGGCTTCCAAGTGATTGATCGGATTAGAGGTTCCATTGTAGCTTTTAAATTGGAGGAGCTTGAAGTTCGACAGAATGGACTCTTGCATAATTTGGAGAGAGAAAGGAAGATTGGTACAGACATCGTCATGGTGAACCAGGGCGATGTGATGGAGTCTCTCAATCCATCGATCCATCTTCCATAGTTTTTGATCGAGGATGTCATCTCGATCGCAGATCATGGAAGGCTTTCGATTATGGATGGAGAAGGTCTCTCCCAGAGAAGAATCATGATCCAAGCAAGGATCCTCTACTCTCTATTTTTTCTCCCAGGGGCGATGGGTATGCTAGCCCAAGTTCTCCTCCTTGGGATCGGTTCCTGACATCCTGATGATGGGTTTTCTGATGGAACCACCAACGGAGGCTGCCGCATGGCCTACAATATTTTGGTGAGGCCCTAAATTTGCTGCATCAGTAGGTTAAACTGCTCTGGATCTATCATGGCCATCAGTGGAAGTCAGGATTGAAGCACCG
This sequence comes from Cocos nucifera, assembly GCA_006176705.1. Lineage (NCBI taxonomy): Eukaryota > Viridiplantae > Streptophyta > Magnoliopsida > Arecales > Arecaceae > Cocos > Cocos nucifera. The sequence goes on along the minus strand of QRFJ01004359.1, from coordinate 88,747 downwards.
GTGATGGAGCAGGAATGGATGGATCTGGCTCAGATCTGATGGTAGAAGTGGTAGATCTCTGAGCAGTCGTCTTCCTTGGAGGCATTTCTTAGGATTGAGGAAGAAGATGGAGATGAACCTTTAAGAAGAAGATCCTCAGGATCGATTGAGTACTTCTTTAAGAACTAGGATACCTCAAGAATAGAGGGCCCTTCCTTTAGCATCAATTCTGTTGGTGTAGAATCTGATTGATGCCAGATCGAGCTGGAATTGAGGAAGAAGAGGTCGCTGTCGGTGACCTACAAAATAAAATTCCATCTAGAGTCAATGGTGGTGGCTCCAGTAGGACCCTCCAACGATCAAGTCAGCTCTTCTGACCAACAGAAATGGAGTGCTCAGGCAAGAATTCAGTAGAATTTTAAGAAGAAGAAGAGAGCTTAAAGAAAATATATTTGAAGGGTCTCTTTTATAGATGGAGCCTTTAGTAGACTGGTAGTGACAATCATAACCATCCGATAGTGGGCCGCTCGAGGCCACGTGGAGTTTGTTATGGAGAGAGGTGTCCGTTGCCATGATGTGGCCGTTCGTTGAGATTTAATAGTCGAAGTTCGGAGGATGCAGGCATTGGTTAGTGAAGAGCTTTGACATACATCAATTTTAGAGGAGTTCGGATTCCTAAAGAGAACTTAACTGAAGGAAAATTTTGGAAGAAATTCAGCTCCTGTAGAAATTCGATGGAAGAAAAAGTTCGAAAGGAGTTCGGCTCTCAAAGAAATCTGACTGAAGAAGAGGTTCGGAAGGAGCTCGGCTCCTGGAGGAATCAGACTGAAGAAGAAGTTTGGAAGGAGTTCGGCTCTTAAAGGTAATAGGATTGGTGTACAGGATAGAAGCATGGATTTTAGAGCAAAATTATGAAATCATACAAACCAAACTCAAACCCAAGAACCACCTTATTAGCAATTAAATCATATAACACACATTTATAATATAAAAGAAAGTATTAGAGCATACCTCTTATCACTAAATCCTGAATTGTCCCTAGTTGCCGGCAGCAGTCTGTCAGGGGTTCCACCAGGTGCCCATATGTTCACCCTCCAATGTTGATCTTTGAATAGTCAAAGTCCCAAGGGACTTTGACTTGGTCCAAGAGGTGCTAAGGAAGAGTGGGCGGCAAGGAGTCCTGGGCGACAAAGAGTTCCTTCTTATGTAAATAGATAACAGAGTTTTTAACCTGTAGAAGGACTCTTTTGTGCCCCATATCTGATGTCCATGCCTATTTGAAAAATTTATGTGACATGAAAAATAGGAAAAGTGAAAGAAGGTAGGTGCCAACTTAATCCCATGCACCAAAGACTCTTTGCACATGAAAGACTTCCCACGTGCTAGAGAGAGACTCTCTGGCTCATGGGATTTTGGTATGTGACACCCCAACTGAAGCCCAATCAGTCTAGGTTAACCCAATTCAAAACCAAATCCAATTTGGCTCAAATTGATCCTTAATTAGCCCAAATCGAAAGTTGATTCGAATCCAATTCGAATCTGGGTGCTAGGCTTTGCTACATGTGCTAGCATGTTCATCTTGCAAACATGGTCTAATCCAATTAGATCCTTAATCAATTCTCTTTGTGTGTGACCCATTGGATTCCACATCTAGCCAGTAGTGGGTCTGAGTGTGATTTGACCTAATCAGGTTAGAACTCAACTAAACCGATTTAGGTCAAAACTAGCCTACCCAGTTTGACCAATTAGAACACTTTCTAATTCAATGATCAAATTAAATTTTTAATTTGATCAAACCCACAAGACATGATTGATGTCTGGCAACATATTGTGACTTCTCGAAAGATGTGAAATTTTGATGGAAATATCAAAAATATCCTTCAGTGAAAAGTTATCATGCAACTAGATCCTTCGATCATCCTGCATCTTGAATATGACTCTGAGTATGAAAATATGTCAAACTCAATATCATATTCATTTCTCTTTTAATCTTATGATAATGATTCATTTAATAAAACATTAAAAATCATTTCTAATTTTCATCATGCTTTGATCAAAGTCTTCCTGAATCATCATTTGTTTGAAGCAGATAGGATGTGATTTTCTCTTACCAAGAGTGATGGATTCCATGTTAACCTACTCACAACCTTCATATATAATCTACCATATCCAGATCATTCCGTATATGACTGAGTCATGAATGAGTATAAACCAAAATTTGGATTTATATATATAAGATTCTATGGTAGTTTTAGGTCAAAGGATTACATGCATAATTCCACTATAAGAACCATCTATTGACTTGTAGATAAGACTCCATTAGATATTCTCAGCTTGGATCAATTCAGTAAACTCATTCTCTAATGAGCACTCACATCTTTGTATTAGTATAATACACAAGGATTATGAGATCAACCATTCTCTCAATTGAGGGTACAAAAGATGTGCTAGTCTTATTGAAAACATTGATCCCAAACTCAATGTTCCATCGACTAAGAATGTTTAAATTAGGATTTTAAGGTTTTAGGTCTTAAAATCATAGCCTTAATTTATAGGGTTCATCATAATCTTAAATAAATAATAAGACACTGCATATGATGAAATAATGCCTTTATTTATTTTAAAATATTATTACACGAGTTTGGAAGATAAAGAACAGCCCAAAAAATAAATAAATAAATTTTTGATTGGCTTGAGGGCATATACTTTTCAATCTCCCACTTGCATTAAAGTCAATCACCATTATATTTTAATCCCACACAATCAAGGTGGCGATCAAACAATTGCAGTGGTATAGCCTTAGTGAATGGGTCTGCTATGTTGTTCTTTGTGTCAACTCATTCTATGACTACATCTTGTCTTTCAATAATTTCATGAATGAGATGGAAGCATCTCAGAATGTGTTTGGATTTATGATGAGACCTTGGTTCCTTTGCTTGAGCAACAGCTCCAGTATTATCACTAGTAAAGTGGTACTGGATTCTCAATTTCAGGAATAACACCCAATTCAGTGATGAACTTCTTCATCCAGATAGCTTCCTTGGCGGCTTCACTTACAGCTATGTATTCTGCTTCAGTGGTTGAGTCAGCTACAGTTGGTTACTTAGTACTCTTCCAACTCACTGCTCCACCATTCAGAGTAAAGACATACCCTGAAATGGATTTGCTATCATCTAGGTCTGATTGAAAACTAGAGTCAGAATATGCTTCTAGTTTAAGATCGGAACCACCATATACTAGAAAAATATCTTTAGTCCTTCTTAAGTACTTAAGAATATTTTTCACAGCTTTCCAATGATCCTCTCCTGGATCAGCTTGAAATCTACTTGCAATGCCTAAAGCATAAGCAACATCAGGCCTTGTACATAACATGGCATACATTATTGATCCAACAGCCGAAGCATAAGGAATAGAACTCATTCTATTTCTCTCTTCAGGTGTCTTTGGAGACATCTTTTTAGAGAGATGTATGCCTTGACTCATGGGTAAAGTAACCTCTTTTACTCCCATCCATACTGAATCTTTTCAGTATTAAGTCAATGTACCTTAGATTGGGACAAGCCTAGCATCCTCTTAGATCTATCTCTATAGATCTTTATTCCTAGTATATAGGATGCTTCTCCCAAATCTTTCATGGAAAAACTTATTTGATAGCCATAATTTGACTGATTGTAACATTGGGATATCATTCCCAATGAGGAGTATGTCATCTACATACAGAACCAAGAAGACTATGGTTCTCCCACTAGTTTTCTTGTACACACATGGTTCATCCACATTCTTGATAAAACCAAACTCTTTTATTGTTTCATCAAAATGGATGTTCCAACTCCTTGATGCTTGCTTTAATCCATAAATGGATCTCTTAAGCTTGCATACCTGATTTGGTCTCTCATTTGACTCAAATCTCTCTGGCTGTGACATATAGACCTCCTCCTCAAGGAAACCATTAAGGAAGGCAGTCTTTACATCCATTTGCCATATTTCATAGTCGTGGTATGCTGCTATAGCAAGCATAATCCTGAATAGATTTGAGCATGGCAACAGGTGAAAATGTTTCATCATAATCAATCCCCTATTTTTGCCTAAAACCCTTAGCCACCAATCTGGCCTTATAGGTTTCAATTTGACCATCTGCTCCAATCTTTTTCTTAAAAATCCATTTGCATCCAATAGGATTTTATATCCTCATAGCATGGCATTGCTACCATTTGTAAGAGTCCTTACTTTTGAGTTCATCATTCTCAATGACTTGGGCTTCATTATTCTCAATAATGAACCTCATACCTCATAGGTGTATTGTCAAACTCTTTCAGACCTATGGATAGGAGTTATGTGTTCTGGTTCTTTTATGTGATTATTTGGTTGAGAAATTTCTATTTGTTTTTCTTGAACTTCACTAAGTTCAATATTTCTGCCACCCTTTTCTGATAAATTCTTTTTCTTTTTTCATGAAAGTGGCATGCCTACTTACAAATACCTTTTGTTCAGTAGGATGGTAGAATAAATATCCTATACTATTCTCTAGGATATCCGATAAATAGACATCTGTCTGATCTAGCATCAAGCTTATGTCCAAAATTTCTTTTGACATATGCTGGACAACCCCATATCTTAAAATACTTAAGATTGGATTTCTTACTTCTCCATATCTCATATGGAGTACTAGATATAGATTTAGAAGGTACTCTATTCAAGATATAAATTGCGATCTCCAGAGCATGACCCCTAGAAGAAAATAGGTAATTCAGTGAAGCACATCATGGACCATACCATATCTAATAAGGTATGATTTTTTCTTTCGGCTACACCATTTAATTGCATGGTGTATAAGGAGGTGTCCATTCAGAGAGAATCCCTTTAACTTTAAGATAGTCTAGAAACTCACTAGATAAGTATTCTCCTCCTCCCGATTCAGATCGAAGGATTTTTATACATTGTCCTAGTTTATTTTTTGACCATACTTTGATACTCTTTAAATTTATCAAAGGCTTCTGATTTGTGTTTCATAAGATACACATATCCAAACCTAGATAAATCATCAGTGAATGTTATAAAATAAGAGTATCCTCCTCTGGCTTGAGTTGTCATAGGACCACATACATCCGTATGTATAAGTCCTAATAACTCTTTTGTCCTTTCTCCATGTCCACTAAATGGAAGTCTTAGTCATTTTACCCATGAGGACATGATTCACAAGTTCCTAATGATTCATAATCAAAAAGATCAAAGAACTTTTCTTTGTATAACTTGTTAATCCTAGCCTCACTAATATGACCTAATCGACAATGCCAAAGTAAAGTATTATTTATGTCATCTCTCTTACATTTTTTATTTTCATCAATATGAAATATATTGTCATCCAAACATAGAGTCAACAAACCATTGCTAAATATGCCAAAATAAATATTTTCATTAGAATATTTGATCGAGCAACCTTCGCTCGTTACATTAAGACTATAACCTTGTTTTAATAACAAGGGTATAGATATAATATTTCTAATGATCTTAGGCATATAATAATAATTTGTAAGCTCTAAGATCTTCCCATAAGGTAACTTCAATATATTTGTCCCTACAGCTTCTGCTTGGATAGACTCTCCTCCAGCGCCATAGAGCTTGAAGTCACCTTTCTTCAAACTCTTAATTTTCTACAGCCCCTGCAAAGATTTGTAGATATGAAAACCACAGCCGGTATCTAATACCCAAGAATTTGAAATGGAAGAATTTAATGATAATATAGTATGTATCTCATACATACCTTTTGGTGCATTATTTGCACCAGACTTCACGGTTGTAAGGTAAGCCTTGCAATTCCTCTTTCAATGATCAATTTTGTCATAGTGAAAATAGGTCATCTATCCAAAGATTTTCTTCCCCTTTTTCTTCTTATTTATACTACCTTTAGGGTTCAACCTTCTCTTTGAACCCTTTTTGCCGGCCTTCTTCTTGGAGATCCCATCCACAAGAAGAAGAGGAGCCTTATCCTTCTTGATATGGCTTTCTACTATCTAGAGCATATTTAATAGCTCAGGTAAGGAAGAATTCAGTTTGTTCATCTGATAGTTTATGACAAACTGAGAAAATGATTCAGGAAGTGATTGCAGGATCAAATTCTAACTTAACTCTCCATCCATAATAAAATCTAATTGACTCAATCGAGTGATTAGGTCAATTACCATCAAAATATAATTTTGTACGAATGTTACTTCTGTCATTCTTGCATGAAATAATTCCTTAGATATCTCATATCTAGCAGTCCTACTATGCTTTCCATAAAGCTCTTTTAGATTAAGCAATATGGATTGAGTGTCCATGCTATTATGCTGCCTCTATAATTCATTACTCGTAGAGGCAAGTATGATGCATTTGACAATAAGAGAATCATTTTATCACTTCTTGTATGTGGACTTATCTTCATCCATGGCATCTTTTTCTAATGGCTTAGGATCAGGGGTATCAAGAATATAGGAGAGTTTTTCTTGACTAAGTACTATTTTTAGGTTTCTCAGCCAATCCACATAATTTTGACCAGTCAATTTATTTGAATCCAAAATTGAAAGCAATGAAAGTGAAGAAGCCATTTAATCTACATAATAAAAATAATACATAAGCAAACAACTCATGATGACAAACATAATTAAATTAGGAATTTAATTTAATTATGTCTCCCACTGTTTAATCACAAAACATAACCCTCTAATTGATTTTCTTAGTGAGAATATGACCCTAATTCCTTATAAAAGGTCTTGTGGTTGCACAACAAATCTGTTATAAGATCAAAGGTAGGAAACTTTTTCTAATTGCATTTTATGCAACTCTCAAAAAATTTTTGCCTCTAAAATATTAATAGTCTTGTGTTAGCACAACAAACTTTAATGTTTTAGTTTAAATAGAATCCTTCATTTCTATAATGTCAAAATGAAATATAACTACTTTTGTGGTTACACAATAAAGCAGTATATTCAAAATGCTGTAAGCATCTCAATAAACTAGATAAATATTACATCATTCCCCATGATAGATCTTGTGGTTACACAACAAAACTAATATGGTTCTAGATATAATAAGAACCTAGTATGAAGGAAGGCCTTAATGTAGTGAATATAATACTAAGCATTTCAATCTAGAATTAAATTAATCAAATCGACCAAGTAAATGGGAGGGAAGTGGGGGTCCCCTCGTTGCTTTTCGTAGACACCAATAAATTGGTCAGGTCAGACAACCAAACCAATTAAAAAATCACATTCTCTTTACCAATCATGAACTATTTTTCCTAGAAACCAGTTGATCAATTAGACATCCCGACTGATTGAGCTATAGGTTAATTACATTACAACTTAATATAATTTTAAAGAGGGATTTAAATGGTCTCGATGCACATTCTGATTCAAATCAAACTAAATGCATAAAAGCATCAACTATGATATTATATATATATATAATATTAACATATATAATTATTCTAGGACAACCATCATTACATAGTGAATACTTTTCACTATGTCAGGACAACCTTTATAGAATAATATATACATCATTATCTCATTATGATAAATAAAAATATGATCTCATCATATAAATAACATGCAAATAAAAAGATTATATCATATCTTTCATTTATGCCATTATATTATAAGCAAAGCATTATATGATTTAACCTAATAAGGCTTGCTTTGATACCACTGATAGGATTGGTGTATAGGATAAAAGCATGGATTTCAAAGCAAAATTATGAAATCATACAAACCAAATCCGAACCCAAGAACCATCTTATTAGCAATTAAATGATATAACATACATTTCTAATATAAAAGAAAGTATTAGAACATACCTCTTATCGCTAAATCCTGAATTATCCCTAGTTATCAGCAGTAGTCTGTCAGGTGTTCCACTAGGTGCCCACATGTTCACCCTCCAATGTTGATCTTTGAATAGTCAAAGTCCCAAGGGACTTTGACTTGGTCCAAGAGGCGCCAAGGAAGAGTGGGCGGCAAGGAGTTCCTTCTTATGCAAATAGATAATGGAGCTTTTAACCTACAGAAGGACTCTTTTGAGCCCCATATCTGATGTCCATGCTTATTTAAAAAAATTATGCGACATGAAAAATAGGAAAAGTCAAAGAAGGTTGGTGCCAACTTAATCCCATGCGCCAAAGATTCTTTACGCATAAAAGACTTCCCATGCGTAAGAGAGACACTCTCTAGCACATGGGATTCTGGTATGTGATGCCCCAACTGAAGCCCAGCTAGTCTAGGTTAATTCAATTCAAGACCAAATCAAATTTGGCTCAAATTGATCCTTAATTAGCCCAAATCGAAAGCCGATTCAAATCCAATTCGAATTTGGGTGCTAGGGTTTGCTATATGTGCTAGTATGTTCATCTTGCAAACATGGTCTAATCCAATTAGATCTTTAATCAATTCTCTTTGTGTGTGATCCATTGGATTCCACATCTAGCCAGTAGTGGGTCTGCGTGTGATTTGACCTAATCAGGTTAGAACTTAACTAAACCAATTTAGGTCAAAACTAGCCTACCCAGTTTGACTAATTAGAACACTTTCTAATTTAATGATCAAATTAAAATTTTAATTTGATCAAACCCACAAGACATGATTGATGTTTAACAACATATCGTGACTTCTCAAAAAATGTAAAATTTTGATGAAAATACCAAAAATACTCTTCAGTGGAAAGTTATCATGCAACTAGATCTTTCGATCATCCTGCATCCTGAATATGACTCTGGGTATGGAAATATGTCAAATCCAATATCATATTCATTTCTCTTTCAATCTTATGATGATGTTTTATTTAATGAAATATTAGAAATCATTTCTAATTTTCATCATACTTTGATCAAAGTGTTCCAGAATCATCATTTATTTGAAGTAGGTAGGATGCGATTTTCTTTTACTAGGAGTGATCGATTCCATGTTAACCTACTCACAATCTTCATATATAATTTATCATATCCAGATCATCCCATATATGACTGAGTCATGAATGAGTATGAACCAAAATATGGATTCATATATATAAGATTCTATGGTAGTTTCAGGTCAAAGGATTACATGCACAATTCCACTATGAGAACCATCTATTGACATGTAGATAAGACTCCATTAGATATTCTCAACTTGGATCAATTCAGTGAACTCATTCTCTAATGAGCACCCATATTCATATATTAGTGTCATACACAAGTAATTGTGAGATCAATCACCCTCGCAATTGAGCAAACAAAAGATGTGCTAATCTTACTAGAAATATTGATCCCGAACTCAATGTTCCATCAATCAAGAATGTTTAAATTAGGATTTTAAGGTTTTAGGTCTCACTAGTATGATCTCATCATAATCCTAAAATCATAGCCTTAATTTATGGGGTTCATCATAATTTTAAATAAATAATAAGACACTGCATATGATGAAATAATATCTTTATTTATTTTAAAATATCATTACATGAGTTTGCAAGATAAAGAATAGCCCAAAAAAAAAATAAATTTTTGATTGGCTTGAGGGCATATACCTTTCAAGAGGAATCTGACTGAAGAAAAAATCTGAAAGAAGTTCTGCTCCTCGAGGCATCCGATTGAAGGAGAGGTTCGGAAGGAGTTCGGCTACTATAGAAATTCGACTGAAGGAGAGGTCCGGAAGGAGTTTGGCTTCTATCAAAATCCGACTAAAGGAGAGGTCCAAAAGAAGTTTGGCTCCTGTAGGAATCCAACTGAAGGAGAGTCTGAAAAAAATTTGGCTTTTGGAGGAATCTGATTGAAGGAAAGATTCGGAAGGAGTTCGGCTCCTAAAGGTATCCAACTAAAGAAGAAGTCCGAAAGAAGTTCGCCTCCCAGAAGAATCTGACTAAAGGAGAGATTCAAAAGGAGTTTAGCTCCTGTAGGCATTCGACTGAAGGAGAGATCCAGAAAGAGTTTGGCTCTTGGAGGCATCTGACTGATGGAGAAGTCTGGAAGGAGTTTGTCTCCTATAGTCATCCGACTGAAGGAGAGGTCCAAAAAAAGTTTGGCTCATAGAGGAATCTGACTGAAGGAGAAGTTCGAAAGAAGTTCGGCTCCTAAAGGTATTCGACTGAAGGAGAAGTCTGAAAGAAGTTTGGCTCCTGAAGGAATCTGGCTGAAGGAGGAGTTCGGCTCCTGGAGGAATTCAGCTGAAGGAGTCCGAAAGGAGTTCGGCTCTTATAGAAATTCGACTGTAGAAAAAGTTTGGAAGGTGTTCGACTCCTGTAGGCATCCGATTGAAGGAGAGATCCAGAAGGAGTTCGGCTCCTAGAGGAGTCTGATTGAGAGAGAAGTCCGAAAGGAGTTCGACCGTTGGAGGAGTTTGGCCGGGGTTCGACCACTGAGGAGTTTGATCGGCTGAAGGAGTTCAGCTACGGTTTCACTACTGAAGGAGTTCAGCTGGGGTTCGATCATTGGAGGAAAATTTTTGATTGAAGCTCTTCCGTGATTACCAGTTGCACTAGGCTAAGCATCAGGCTGGACTTCGATAGGAGCGGAGTTTATCCCTAATAACTAGTGTGTGATCCACTATAACTATAGCTGATCTGGTGGATGACCCAACTGCTATATCTATAATGTGTAAATAATAAAATTAAATTAATTAAAACATGCATATAAGAATTTTTATAGTTCTAGTGAAGAGCTTTGATACTGATTTCTTACCAGTATACCTAGCCACCTGTATGCCTAATCGGATCCTACTGGGTGGCCTAGTTCTATCGAGCCCTCTACTACCTGCCAGAGTACTCCTGGCTACTCTATCGATCACAGAGGGCCTATCATATGTCTGCATGGATCCAGTGATTTGTGAAGGATCTCTAGTCCGATGGTGACTGAAAACTAGAGTGCTGGATGGTGGACTGCCTGAGGCTATAGAAGCCATCTCGGAGCCTCCATATAGCTACCCCCTTGAAGATCTAACGGCCAGCCTCCTCATCCTAAGGAGTCTCAAATCGATAGTACTCCTACAAGATAGAAACAAGCATGTATTTATATATAATTAAAATACCAATTTATTAAAAATTTAAAAATTAAACTAGTTTTTACTAACCAGAAATATCTCCTAGGTTGCATCATGTGCTTCAGACGGCCAGCTAGAAAACTTATTCACTAGCCCCGACATGAAGCATCGAATGGTGCTAATAACCACACGAGATACTCCAGACTTTCTAAACATACTGCAAAATTAATTTTGAAAAATAAATATTAACTCTAGAATTTATAAATTAAAAATATATTAATTAAAGTTATAGTACTTACGAGTAATTCTGAACGTGGATGAGCTATCCTCTGGCCGAGTTGGAGGTGCCATGAGCTGGATGGATCCCTAACCACGACTCTGTATTTGTGAGCCAGTCACTACTGTATGTGACTATGGAGTCACTGGTGACCTCCTATCATTTGAATCTGAGCATAAAATATCTAATATAAAAAATATTATATTAGTTAGTAATGAATAAAACAATAATATCTAAAGTGTTGGAGTTTAATTACCATCCGATATGAGATGTGTAGAACCATGCAAGCCGGCTGCATGATCACTCTCTCCTCGAGAGTTCTATTCTTGGCTAGAATGGCGCCAACCCCTAGAAGACATGATGTATAATATCTGAAAGTAAAAATAAAAATCAAAGTAAGTACATGATCTAAAAATTGGTTCAAACAAAATATCTATCAAAATATAACAAGACAATCAAAATTTAACCCATGTATAACAAAGATTGTTAGTTAGCATCTATAATATATCAGCAGAGAAATAATTCTCATCCAATAATACATGATAATGTATTGGTCTGCTGGTCCTCTGATTGTCTGATTCTCATTCAGTAGTACATGATAATTTTAGTACATAAAATTATGAAGAAGACTTAGATCCGCCATTGAAAAATAAGGTATTGCAAGTTTCTCTGCACCTTTAAACATGAGGTGGCTGCAAGCAGTTGTCTGTGATGTAACAAACCATCCAAGCTTGCCCTACATTATGGGTTTCTATGCACCAAAGTATAGTGAGATGGCTTTAAATGGTTGTCTACAATGTAACAGATCATTTAAGATTGACCATACAATAACAAGAACATAATGCATCACCTCCATTTAGGCGCATCTCGTATAGGTAGTCATCATAGCCTCTCCGAGCCCTCGACCACCTCCTTGAGCAGCAAACCAAAAGTATAAATTTTATTAAAAAAATAAAATAACTTAAAAATAAAATTCATGTGCTTGTATAGCCAAGTCATTTGGCATGCTCTAAGTCTGCATGCATGGGATGCGTGTCTTAACCATCCCCGTTTGCAATGATGTCCTTTATTTCTATGATTATGCTTTTGGGAATGCTGCACTCTTAGGGCAAGGATGGGCTCGTTGTCTTTATAAGAGATGTGTTAATAGAGAAATACTTAATAGTGATACAATATTTGCCCATTCATATAGTAATGGATTGATGCCAAACTACAAGCATTGGTACCTGCATAGAAAGACTTGGGAGATAATATGCACAGATAGAAAGCTCTACTTGTCCAATACATTAACTGATGTGCAGAGCTTAATGGTGATAGGCTCGAGCATATGATTAGCATATTTGGTGGATTTAATCTAGTTATTAGTAGATACCTTTGTAATAATCTTTCAGATAGCAACCATTTTAGTCGTGATGAACTATAGGAGTTATTATAGTTATAGCCTTGCTTAGCCTTTAAGGGGTAGCAACCTTATAAAGGGTAAGCATGACTATAACCATATTAACCCTATCCATCATGACTATAGTGGTTGCAATCTAAAAGATTATTACATGGACATCTACCAATAATCAGATCAAACACCAAATGTGTTAATCATCTACTCAAGCCGTTACCATTAAGCTCTTGCACATTAGCAAGATCTTGGACAAGTAGAGCCTCCGAAGTCCTTGCAATTATCTCCCACATCTCGATCCCCTTATAGGTACCTATTAAAAAATATGTCCCAAAGTCAATTATTAGCCTGTTGATGATTAAGCTATATTAAAATTATAATTAATTTATTAATTAAAAAAATATATTTTTAATATTTTTTGTCAAAAGTTTTCATCTTCTAACGAACTTCATTATTATGATGAAGTCCTTAGGACTATTTAGGTTCGATAAAATGAGGATTTATCGATTAGTTCTTAAAATTATTCACGACCAAATGATAGGCTGTTAATAAGGATGACAGTGTCTATCGAGCATAGGTCGCTGTATGGCATATAGGTGAAGAAAAAATCTATTTTTTTGACACAGAATCATTCAGATCTGATTGGATCTGAAAAAATATTTTAAAATATTTTTCTAAAATCCTAACTAGATCTGAGACTTCTCAGATCTTATCATAGAGATATGATATTAAAAGTTAAAAATAATATTAAATTAGATTTAATTTTAAGTACCTAATTTGGTAATCTAATTATCCTATGATGATTCTATTGATTCTTGAGGTTCTAGAAAGAGCCACGCATGTGCCTGACCTCTACCGATATCTACTTAGGTAGGATCTGAATGTCTTCTCCTTATGAATCTCTTCTCTAAAAATTAGATCTGGATCTAATTTGAAAAGCTTTCAAAATGACTTCTGAGGGCAGCCGGTTTGTCTCATAAATACCATCGTGTAGATGCTGAATTTTGTGCCAAAAACCTTAGATTTGATGGAAAGCTCTACTTGTCCAATACATTAACTAATGTGCAGAGCTTAATGGTGATAGGCTCGAGCACATGATTAGCACATTTGTGCTAATCAAATTTATGCCTAACTTTTTAGGCATGTAGAAGAGAGGAAGAGAGAGAATAGAGGTGGTATGGATATTAGAGGGAAGGCTCCTTTGGGTGTGGAAAAAATAAATTACATTGAGGTAATTTCATGAAAAGAGTTCTTATACTAGACATAGTGCCATAAAGAGTGCCTTTTTGATCAAAAACATTATTAATTTGACCATTGGGACTCTTGGACCTGATCTCCATGAAAAACCCCAAATCCCATCTAGTTTTGATGCCAAAAATCCATTTGAAAGGTGGTGGCATGAAAGGATAAGGAAGAGTCCATGTGCGTCTAGGACTCTTCCCTCAAGAGTTTGATTCAAATCAAACTCTATCAAAACCTAGTCTAGGCACCTCCAAAAATCACAAACTTTTGTACAACCAAAGAATAATTATTCTCCATCAAATAGCCAAAAATTAGAGCTAAATGGTTTCTAAAAATTTTTTTAAAATTCTTTGATCACATGACCCTCAATTCTCTCAATTGGGTCAACTATTGACTCTAGCCCAATTGCACTAGGAATGAATTTAATTTTCATAATTAATTTGACTTGAACTTATTCCAGTCAGATGAAAATAAACTCATTCAAGATATAAAAATAGGTCAAATCAAATTTGACTCAGTTGCGATGAATCAGAAAGATTATAGAAGGAGAAAGTCAGGCTCAATCGTGTGCTAGCACGATTACCTTGAACTTGGTTAGATCTAATCCAAATCAATCAAACTAGATTAGCTCAATTGATGACATCCAAATCCAAACCCTTGTTTGTGTGACCCACTTAGGTTCAGTTTTATATGGTAATGAGACATGTCGTGATCTTCATCACCAATATCATTGAAACACCTTTCGATGGATCAGAACTTTTCTGATTCATATAATTAGAATGATCGATCATCAAAATCATTCTAATTGCTCTCAAAATCCACCAGTGACACCTAGCAGTATATGGTGGCAACCCATCAGCACTGAAAGTGAACCTCTCGATGCGGCTACCTACGTGATTGGGTTCTTCTATCTTGAGTTTCAACAAGATTAGGATTAAGGTGAACTTGTTAAACCCAATATCCATCATATAAATTAATTATTTGATTTGAGTCCTATATAAAACTCTTTATAGAAACTCTTTCTATCATCTTCACCTTACCATGGCCTTGGGCTTATGGACTTGATTCTCATGATCATCATAGGGCTACTCCTCATCTATCGAGGTAGATATATCCCTTATTGGTGCAATCCAATTCCTACAATGAACGTACTATAGCCAACATATACCTCAGGATTTCAAATGACTAGGAGATCGAGTTATGGTGTAGTCAAACTACAACATCCTCAAGATGAATTATCAATGCACCTCAGGTAAAAGAACCAGACACACTACTGCAACATCGAGCCAGTCATCGATGAGAAAGTAGACTTTCTTATGAATGCTTGAGGTGGTCATGCTCAGTGCCCTCATTCTCTAATGAGTACTTGTACTCTCGCTCCGGTGTCTCTACATCATAGACTCAAGGCTCATCTACTCAAAAAAAGAAATCGTACACCAACCTTCTGGATCAGTCACTATCCTCATGATGATCCCACAATCGGAAGTAGTTTATGAGTTAATTATAAAAATTCATGTCTTAAATTTTTAACTCTTTGAAAATATGAATTATCATTACCATTAACTCAAAAGATGTATCACATATAATTTAAATACACACTATGATAGAAAATAATTTTTTTATTAATTTATAGTTAAAATTATAAAATTATCCTTAGAAGTGTATTACAAGTGTTAGCTAATCTAGCTTCTAGGGCACACATCTAATAAACTCCCACTTGATCTAAAGCCAATTGGCTATAAATCTAAGTCCCATCTTTTCAAGATGGGCCTCGATCTTCTGCTGGCCTAAAGGCTTTATTAGTGGATCTACCGTATTGTCTGCGAAGTTGACTCTCTTGACCTCGATATTATCCTTCTCAAGGTAATCACGAATGAGGTAGAATCATCGCTCGACGTGATTGGATTTCTAGTGAGACCTCGGCTTCTTAGCTAGGACTGTGATATAATTATTATCGTAGTACAAAGGGACGACATCTGATGGCATCACTTCGAGTTTTGTGGCAAACCTTTTATACCAGAATGCCTCCTTTGCAGCTTTCGATGTAGCGATATACTCTACTTTCATGGTGGAATCTACTATCACAATTTGCTTGGAGCTCTTCCAGCTGACAGTACCACCATTACACATAAATGACTATCAGATGTTGACTTTCGATCATCTATATCAGACATAAAATCTAAGTCTGTATAATTATGAACCTGAAGTTCTCCATTACCAAAAATTAAGAACATATCCTTAGTCCTTCTCAAGTACTTAAGGATATATTTCATAGAAGTTCAGTACTCTTCATCTGGATTCGGCTGATATCTGCTCGTGACACTCACAGCATTGGCGATATCAGGTCGTATACATAGCATGGCGTACATGAGGCTCTCTATTGTCGAAGCATAAGGGATCTTGCTCATGTGTTCAATCTCCTCAGGTGTGTTGGGATACATCTTCTTGGAGAGATGAATGCCATGTCTGAAGGGCACCAATCCCCTCTTGGAGGTTTTCATGCTAAATCTCTTTAGTGCCTCCTCTATGTACATCTTCTGTGAGAGACCCAGCAACCTATTCAGTCTATTCCTATAGATCTTAATTCCTAGAATAAAGGATGCCTCTTCTAGGTCTTTCATAGAGAACTCTTTTGATAACCATATTTTAACTATGGTCAACTTGAGAATATCATTTTCAATAAGAAGGATGTCATCCACATACAGTATGAGGAAGACAACAGCACTCCCACTGACCTTTTTGAATACACATGATTTCTCCTCATTCTTAATGAATCCAAATGATTTGATCATATCATTAAAACAAGCTTTCCAGCTTCGAAATACATGCTTAAGTCCATAGATGGACTTTATGAGCTCAAAAGTAGAACTTCCAAGTCTTGAAAATATGGGAAGATAGATCATGAAAAGATGAAAGCTAGCTGAAAGAAGAATCAGTCTCAATAGTAAAGTTCAAAAACTAGGTCGGCTCACTTTGAGACTAAGTCGGCTCAGTTAGAAACTGGATTGGCTCAGTCCAAGACTGGGTCAACTAGGTCTCAGAGAAAAATTCAGACAAAGAGCAGTATTTTTAGACTATTGGCATAGTACATAACTGGGTCGGCTCAGTTTGAGACTGAGCCGACCTGGTCGTAGGTTAGCCGACTCAGTTTGAAATTAGGTCGGCTTAGTTTTTGTGGGATATTATTTTATGTACGTGGGTTGTTTGGATTTGAAAAGTTTTTTTATGAGCTTGGACTTGATCCTTTGTAAATTATATATACTGAAAATAGATCAAGATTGTAAGATGTGCTAAAATATACTAAATTAAAGCTCTTTTCTTCCAAAAATCTCTTCTTCTC
Source organism: Cocos nucifera (assembly GCA_006176705.1). Lineage (NCBI taxonomy): Eukaryota > Viridiplantae > Streptophyta > Magnoliopsida > Arecales > Arecaceae > Cocos > Cocos nucifera. Next base: position 71,534 of record QRFJ01004359.1, on the reverse strand, counting down.
TATTTCTTGATTTTTTTGATCATGCTTCCGCAAAGATCTCTAAGAAATACTTTCTTGTTGCTTGGCTAATCACTAGCGACCATGTCGATCCATGTGGGAAGAGTACATATTCTCAATAATTTGGTATCAGAGCGAGGTTGCATGGAAGGAAGGAAGACACCTAGAATTTACTACATCCTAGATCTATTGTACCAGATTTTATTCTAAAATTTTTAGTTTGCTTCATGGTTGTCTCTAGATTGAGGTGGAGATTGTTTACATGGAGGAACGGTGATACAGAAGTTTGAAAAGATGATCTAGGGATAGTTAGATCTTCTGTGAAGGATAGTTTTACTAGTGTGTGATCATGAAGGATGTTAGGGATCTGTTCCTGATTTGTTTGAAGTCATGGAATCAAGTGGATTCAAGGTAGATTTTGAGAAGTTCGATGGTAAGAAAAACTTTATCCTATGGCAGTAAAGAGTAAAGAACTTATTGATTCAGTAGAGGATCTACAAGATCTTGATAAGAAAAAGGCCAAAAAAGATCAGTATTGAGGATTGGGAAGAGTTGGAGGAAATTGCTTTTAGCATAATTCGGATATGCTTGGCCGATCAGATTTTGTCCGAGGTTTGCATAGAAACTATGGCAAAGGGGCTCTGGGAGAGACTGGAGAACATATATATGGGGAAGAACATGACGAACAAGCTATAGTTGAAGAAACAATTGTATAGTTTGAATATGCTCGAAGGTGAAGATTTTGTTGCACATATCCAAAGGTTCAATCAGGTATGTTTTGAGGTGATGAGTTTGGATGTGAAGATCGACGAGGAGGATTGGGCATTGCTGCTATTATGTTCTCTCCCAAGTTTGTATGATGGTCTCATAACAATTCTAGTTTATGGAAAGAAGATCCTAAACTATGAAGAGGTTGTTGGTGTACTCAGATCAAATGAGCAAAGAAAGAAAATCTGCAAGGGAGACCCTAAGTCTGAGATCTTGGCTGTGAATGAAAGATAGGGAAGATCAAAGGAGAAGACAAGAGGAAAATCCAAGGATAGGTCAAATTCTCATGATTAGAGAAAGATGACATTGAAATGTTATAAATGTCATCAGCCTGGACACTTGAAGAGAGATTGTCTCCTTTTAAGATTAGGAAAAGGGAAGGCCAGTAAGGAAGATGATACAGCTTTTGTGAACAGTGGAGAAGATCTGCTAGTTGTATCAGATGGATCCACAGAGTGCGATACTATATGGATATTAGATTCAACATGCTCATACCACTATACTTCTCATCGAAAGTGGTTTGCTACCTACCAGAAAGTCGATGGTAGAAGTGTCAGCCCTGGAGATGATCATCCATGCAAAGTAGCTGAAATTTGCTCTATCAAGGTGAGGATGTACGATGGGATCATTCATATATTATCAAATGTCAGACATATACTGGAGTTGAAAAAGAATTTATTTTCTTTGGGCTACTTGGAGGAGTAGGATTATTCTTTTAGTAGCCAGACTGGGAGTGGATGTCTAAAAATTTTTAAGAAAGTTTTGATGGTGATGAGAGGTAGAAGACTGAGCAACAATTTTAATAGAATGGAAGGCTTAATGGTAAATGATAGTGCAGAGGTGCTAGCAGTGGCACAAGAGGAGCAAATTTTATATCGACTATGGCACTATTGGATGGGTCATATTAGTGACTGTGGGCTTATAGAACTAAGCAAAAGAGGTATGATTCCAGTCTTGAAGAAGGAGGGCATAGATCTTTGTGAGCCATGTATCTTTGGCAAACAGCATAGGATGAAGTTTGCCAGAAGTACCAAGTATAGTGAGGGAGTGCTAGATTTAGTGCACTCGAATGTGTGGGGACCAGCTCCTGTATCAGCTAGAGGTGGGGCAAAATACTTTATTACTTTCATTGATGACTTCTTAAGGAAGATATAGGTTTATCTGATCAAAGAAAAATCAGAGGTGTTTGCCCGATTTAGAGCCTGGAGAGCTAAAGTAGAGAAGGAGTTAGGAAGACAGGTAAAATGTCTGAAGTCGGACAATGGAGGGGAGTATACTAGCTGTGAGTTTAGATGGTACTGTGAGGAAAATGATATCAAACGCCATTACACGGTGAGGATGACTCTCTAGTAGAATGATGTCACAGAGAAGATAAATCAGACACTAATCGAGAAGGCATGGAGTTTAAGGCAGTAGACATCACTCCCAAAGTCCTTTTGGGGTGATGTTCTAAGTTTATCTTATTTTTTTGTGAACAGGTCCCCTCATTATAAGCTGAATGGAGGCATTCCAGAAGAGGTCTAGAGTAGGAAGAAGGTGGAGCTTGGCCATCTAAAAGTCTTTGATTGCGTAACCTATGCACATGTGGAGGCAATCAAGAAGAGTAAATTGGATCCAAAATCTCAAAAGATGACATTCATAGGGTATCCACAAGGAGTCAAGGGGTACCTACTGTAGGACTCTCAAGCACAGAAGTCATTGATCAGCAGGGACATTATCTTTGATGAGAAGAGTATCTTGAGAAGGTCTGGGATAGATGGAACTAGAGAAACAAAGGTGAACAACATTGGCCAGTCAGAGAATGATGGCATGCAGGTTACATCCACTTACAGGAGTGTTTCAATTGAGGTGGAGTTGGGCAAAAAAGTTTTATCTCAGATTGAAAATCAGCATGGAGGATCGGCTGTTCAGATAGATGTGCAGGAGCAGCCATAGACATCAGGCAGAGATGTGCCAGTAGGAGTGGCTTTGCACAAGCTCCAACATATAATTAGGAGATCGATCAGATATGACATTTATGAGATTATCTCTTATGCACTCATCACTGCTAATGAAGATCTAGAGAATTATGCAGAGGCCATGGAGAGTGAGGATCATAATTCATGGATGCAGGCCATGATGAAGGAGATGGAATCATTTGAGAAGAGTCAGACATGGTAGCTGGTGGATCTTTCAGAGGGTGCTCAACCTATTAGCTCAAAGTAATTATTCACAAAGAAAGAAGCACCTTCAGAATAAGATGGAGTCAGATTCAAAGCAAGGCTGGTAGCAAAGGGATACTTACAAAGGAAAGAAATTGACTACATAGAAATTTTCTCTCCTGTGGTACGTCATACATCTATTCAAGTTTTACTGTCACTAATGGCACAGCATAACATGGAACTGGAACAGATGGATGTGAAGATGGCCTTCCTTCATGGGACTTTGGAGGAAAGAATCTACATGAAGCAATCAAATGGTTTCATGGAGATGGGATAGGAAGAAAAGGTGTATTTACTTAGGAAGTCTTTGTATGGCTTGAAATAATCCCCTCATCAGTGGTATCGATGGTTTGATAGCTTTGTCTTGAGCCTAGGTTTCAGTAGATATGAATATGTTTGTTGTGTCTATGTCAAGGATGTAGATGAGGAGGATGTTCTGTACCTATTATTGTATGTAGATGATATGCTCATAGCCAGTAGAAGTATGGATGCTGTAAAAAGATTGAAAAGAGTATTATCATTTGAATTTGAGATAAAAGATTTGGATCTAGCTGAGAAAATCCTTAGAATGGAGATTTGCAGAAGTAGGTGTAAAGGAGTGATCAATTTATCATAAGAAAAGTATGTCCAGAAGGTTTTGAAGAGATTTGGGATGGAGAAGGCCAAACCTGTAGAGATGCAATTGTCGAGCCATATATCTCTCTCCAAGTTACAGTGCCCCCAGTCAAAAGAGGAGTGAGAGTATATGGAACGAGTTCTTTATGCAAATGCTGTAGGTAGTGTGATGTATACTATGGTATGCTGTAGACTAGATATAGCACATGCTATGAGCACGGTTAGTAGATACATGGCTAATCCTAGAAAGGAACACTAGAAAGCATTGAAATAGATATTGAGATATCTGGATGGAACAAGGGATTATGGTTTGGTATTTGGTGGGCAGCCGGGAGGATTTGGAGAACAATCTATGAATATGTGTGAAGATTCTGATCCTCTGTAAGGATTTGTTGATGCAAATTATGCTGGTGATCTTGATACAAGGAGGTCTACTACTAGATACCTCTTCTACGTATATGGTGGATCGATATCTTGGAGATCAATCCTTCAACCAATCACGATCTTGTCTACCGCAGAGGTCGAGTACATTGGGATAATAGAGGCTGCAAAGGAAGCCCTTTGGCTTAGGAGGTTGATTGATGAGTTGGAGGTGGAGCAGAGCAAGATTACACTATTTAGTGATAGTTAGAGTGCTCTATTGTTGGCACAGAACCCAGTCTATCATACGCGCGCAAAGCATATAAATGTGAGGTACCACAGGATCAGAGAGCTGGTGGAGGAAGGTGAAGTGAAACTGATGAAGGTTCATACCTCAGAGAGCTGGTGGAGGAAGGTGAAGTGAAACTGATGAAGGTTCATACCAAGGAGAATTAGTCTGATGCACTCATGAAGGTACTCCCCAAAGAAAGCTTTCAGAGATGTGTGGCACGGATGGGTCTATTGAGAAGAGATGAGTTCATAAGAACTTGGAAGCACCAAGATGGAGAATGTGAGCTTAGAAGTAGCACTCTCAAGTCTTGAAAACATGAGAAGATAGGTCATGGAAAGAGAAAAGTGAGTTGAAAGAAGAATCAGTCTTAATAGTAATGTTTAGAAACTGGACCGGCTCACTCTAAGACTGAGTCGGCTCAGTTAGGAACTAGGTTGGCTCAGTCTAGGACTGGATTAGGTAGGTCTCAAAAAAAAATTCAGATAGAGAGCAGCATTTTTGGACTGTTGGCATGATACACAACTAGGTTGGTTTAGTCTAGGATGTGAGCTTAGAAGTGGCACTTCCAAGTCTTGGAAACATGAAAAGATAGGTCATGGAAAGATGGGAGCGAGCTGGAAGAAGAATCATTCTTAATAAAAAAGTTCAGAAACTAGGCCGGCTCACTCTAAGACTAAGCCGACTCAGTTGGAAACTGGATTGGCTCAGTCCAGGACTGGGTCGGCTAGGTCTTAAAGAAAATTCTAGACAAAGAGCAGCATTTTTGGACTGTTGGCACGATACACAACTAGGTCGACCCAGTCCTAATTGGGCCGACTCAATTTTTATGGGTTATTATTTTGTGTACGTGGGTTCTTTGGGTTTGGAGAGTTTTTCTATGAGCTTGGGCTTGACCCTATGTAAAGTATATATAATGAAAATAGGTCAAGGTTGCAAGTATGCTGAAATATACTGAATAAAAGCTCTTTTCTTTCGAAAATCTCTTCCTCTCTTCTTCTCTATTTCTTGATTTATTTGATCATGCTTCCATAGAGATCTCTAAGAAGTACTTCTTTGATTGCTTGGCTAATCACCAACGGCCATGCCGATCTTTGTGGAAAGAGAGCATATTCTCAACAGTTGGTATCAGAGTAGTGTTGCATGATAGAAAGAAAGATACCTAGAATTTACTACATCCAGGATCTGTTGCACTAGGTTTTATCCTAAAATTTCTAGTTTGCTTTGTGGTTGTCTCTAGATTGAGGTGGAGATTGTTTACATGAAGGAACAATAATACAAAAGTTTGGAAAGAGGATCTAGGGCTAGTTAGATCTTCTGTGAAGGATAGTTTTACTGGTGTGTGATCGTGAAGGATGTTAGGGATCTGTTCTTGACTTGTTTGAAGTCATGAAATCAAGTGGATTCAAGGTGAATTTTGAGAAGTTTGATGGCAAGGAAAACTTTACCCTATGACAACAAAGAGTAAAGGACTTGTTGGTTCAGCAGAGGATCTACAAGGTCTTGACAAAAGAAAGGCAAGAAAAGATCAGTGATAAGGATTGGGAAGAGCTGGAAGAAATTGCTTTTAGCATAATTCAGATGTGCTTGGCCGATCAGGTTTTGCTTGAGGTTTGCACAAAGACTATGGTAAAGGGGCTCTGGGAGAGATTGGAGAATACATACATGGGGAAGAACATGACAAACAAGCTATGGTTGAAGAAACAGTTGTATAGTCTGAGGATGTCCGAAGGTGGAGATCTTGTTGAACATATCCAAAGATTCAATCAGGTGTGTTTTAAGGTGATGAGTTTGGATGTGAAGATCAACGAGGAGGATCGGACATTGCTGCTATTATGTTCTCTCCCAGGTTCATATGATAGTCTCATAACAACTCTAGTTTATGTTAGTTATGTGTGCCCTAAATGCCAGAATTAGCTGACACTTGTAATATACTTCTAAGGACAAAATTATAATTTTGACTATAAATAATAAAATGGATTATTTTCTATCACATATGTGTATTTAGTATCTGTGATACATCCTTTGAGATTAATGGTAATGATAATTCTTATTTTCAAGATTTGAAAATTTAAGACATGAATTTTTATTTATTAACTCATAAAATGCTCCTGACTGTAGGATCATCATGAGGATGATGATTGATCCAGAAGGTTAGTGTACAATCGCTTCTTTATAGTAGATGAGTCTTGAGTCTATGGTGTAGAGACATCGAAGCGAGGGTACAAGTACTCATTAGAGAATGAAGGCACAGAGCGTGACCACCTCGAGTAGTCATAAGAAAATCTACCTTCTTATCGATGACTAACTGGATGCTGCAATGGTGTATCTGGTTCTTTGACTTGAGGAGCATCGACAGTTCACCTTGAGGGTGTTATAATTTGACTACACCATGACTCGATCTTCTTGCCATTTGGAACCCTGAGATGTATGTTGGCTATAGCATGTTCATTGTAGGAATTGGATTGCACCAAGATGGAATCTATCTACCTCGATAGAAGAGGAGTAGCCCTATGATGATCATGAGAATCAAGTCCATAAGCCCATGGCCATGGTAGAGAGTGAAATAATAGAAAGAGTTTCTATTAAGGTTTTCACATCGGACTTGAATCGAATGATTAAATCATATGATAGAAATTAAGGTTTGATGAGTTCACCTTAATCCTAATCTGATCGGGGCTCAAGATAGAAGAACTTAATCACACAAGTAGCTGCATTGAGAGATTCATTTTTAGTTTTGATGGGTTGCCACCATATGCTGCTAGGTGTCACTGGTGAATTTTAGGAGCAATTAGAATGATTTAGATGATCGATCATTCTAAGTTGTCTGAATCAGAAGAGTTCTAATCCATCAAAAGAAGTTTCGATGATGTCGATGATGGAGATCATGATATATCCCATTACCATACAGAACTAAACCTAACTAGGTCACACAAACTGTTAGATATATGTGCCCTAGAAGCCAGATTGGCTGACACTTATAATACACTTCTAAGGGTAAAATTATAATTTTGACTATAATCAAAAAAATGGGTTATTTTCTATCACATATGTGTATTTAGTGTCTGTGATACATCCTTTGAGTTAATGGTAATGATAATTCATATTTTCAAGAGTTGAAAATTTAAGACATGAATAATCATTATTAACTCATAAAATGCTCCCAACCATAGGATCATCATGAGGATGGTGATTGATCCAGAAGGTTGGTGTACAATCGCTTCTCTTTAGTAGATGAGTCTTGAGTCTATGGTGTGGAGACATCGGAGCAAGAATATAGATACTCGTTAGAGAACGAGGGCACTGAGCGTGACCACCTCGAGTAGTCATTAGAAAGTCTACGTTCTCGTCAATGACTGACTCAATGCTGCAGTGAAGTATCTGGTTCTTTGACCTGAGAAGCACCGATAGTTCACCTTGAGGGTGTTATAGTTTGACTACACCATAACTCGGTCTCCTAGCCATATGAAATTCTGAGGTGTATGTTGGCTATAGCATGTTCATTGTAGGAATTGGATTGCATCAAGATGGAATCTATCTACCTCGGTGGTAGAGGAGCAGCCCTATGATGATCATGAGAATCAAGTCCAGAAGCCCATGGCCATGGCAGAGTGAAATAATAGAAAGAGTTTCTATTTAGGTTTTCACATTCGGACTTGAATCGAATGATTACATCATATGACAGAGAAACTAGGGTTTGACGAGTTCACCTTAACCCTAATCTGATCGGAAGCTCAAGATAGAAGAACTTAATCACACAGGTAGCTGCACCAAGAGGTTCGCATTCAGCTCTGATGGGTTGCCACCATATACTGCTAGGTGTCACTGGTGGATTTTGGGAGCAATTAGAATGATTTAGATGATCGATCATTCTAGCTGTTCGAATCAGATGATCGATCATTCTAGCTGTTTGAATCAAAGAGTTTTGATCCATCGAAAGGAGTTTCGATGATGTCGATGATAGAGATCATGACATATCCCATTACCATACAGAACTGAACCTAACTGGGTCACACAAATAAGGGTTTGAATCTGGTGATCATCAATTGAACTGATCCAGTTCAATTGATCTGAATGAGATTCAATTAGGTTCAAGAAAATCGTGCTAGCACTCGATTGAACCTAACGTTCTTCTTTTACTATCATAAATAAGTTATCCTGACTGAGCCAAAGGAGTTTGTGCTCGATCAGAGGCCTTCACTTGGTCTGACTGGAGCCTGTCCAAGTCAGAAAAGGGTTGTCTTATTTTGTAAGACAATACCTGCCATTTTTGGTCACCTACCATTTCTCGTCCTTTGACTTTGGTCAAAAGTTGACCTTTGACTGGTCAAATGTTGACCATTGACACTTTGACTTCTGTCCATGTGTCACGCACCTATTGGAGAGCTGGTGGGGGCCTTGTCCTTCCTGCCAGAACCTGGCAAGGAGGAGGGCGCACGCCACGGGTGGCGTGCGCCCACGTTTGAGGTGCCTAGGAGTCCTTGTTAGACAAGGACTCCATCTTCTTTTTGGATTCCGATTAGACTCCTCCTAAGAACCAACTTTGACTGGTCTTAGGCACCATCTAAGGATGAATCCAAGGGACTCTATTCCCACCAATCAGATTTAGATCTGATTTCACAAAGGGTTGTGATTGGTTGGGAAGAAGAGGAGTTGGATCACGCATAGTCTATAAATAAGACCCTGCGCCCAACTCCAAAAGCATGTGAATAATTCTCCATACCCCAAGGCTGCCTCTTCCTCCTCCTCCATGCCAAGATCCATCTTCTCCCTCTCCTCTCCACGTCCAAAGTAGTTTGGGATCCTTAGTTGGTGTGATCCAGATGAGAGAAAGGCGACAGAAAGCTAGAAGGCTGCGCTGCTGCAAAGGACAACTGCTGATCTTCGAAAGGTATTTTGAAGATCCTCCAAATCAGATTCAGATCTAATTTTTGGAGATGTGATAGAGAAGAAGAGGATCTCCAGATCCAGTCTAAGTGGATATCGGTAGAGGCCAGGCACTTGCGTGGCTAGATCCAGAACCTTCCGCTGCTTTTAGGATCATCAACGGGTAATAGGATTACCCTACATCAAGGTAAATTAAATTTGATTTAATTTATCTAGATTTTATTTTATTATTAGAATAATAAGAATCAGATCTAAAATATTCTAGATCTGATTTAGATCAAAAATTTTTTTTTTGAAATATATCTCTTGATCTGATCAGATCTGAACGAACCTGGATCCGAGAAATCAGGATTTTCCCTTCAACTGGTATCAGAGCCAAGGTTCTAAAAGTGTTTAGATCTGATTTTAAATTTATTTTAATTAAAAAATAAGTGATTTTAGATGTCACATGAGATGTGATCAGATCTAAAATCAGAAAAAATTAAAATTAAATGATTTGGATCTAAGATTAGAAAATATGCATGACTAGTTCTAAAATAGAATAGTTCTATAGAATAGTCTTGCATGTTTTTTAATTTAATTTGATTAAATCATATTTTAGATCTATTTATTTACTATTTTTTGATATTATAATTATTATAATAATAACATCTAAAAAATAGTAAATAAAAATTATTTAATTTTAAACATCATATGAGATATGATTGATGCATGTCTAGACTAGTTGTAGAATAGTTCTACATAAGTTGTCTAGATTAGAAGTTTATTTTGATTAAGATCAATTTAAATCTAATTTTTTAGATTATTATGAGATAATTTAGATCTAAAAATATGCATGATTCGATACATGAGATGTATGCAAAATATGCCATGATTAGATCTAATTTGTATATGAGATATATGATATAGATCTAAAACTGTTTTGTAGTATTGCATGTTCCTGATTAAGGCGTTCCTCTTGGCCGTCCGGTCATAAGAATGAAGAAGGGATTTAAAGGCCCTCTCCTTCCATTCGATGGGGTGTTCTTATGATGTGTAGGGGTGCTGCGTGTTCGTCCTTAATCAGAAACCCAAAACTTACTTTCTGCAAAACCCTAGATCCTGAAACCCTAGGATTTATTGTGCATATTTTATTTATGAACCCTACTTAATTAAGAATTAAGATTATGGAAATATTAATTAGGTCTAAAATTGAGAATTTTAGATCTAAGACATATTCATAATACTGGGTTCGGGCTTGGGTAGCTCAATTAGGTCTAAGCGGTTGATCAAACCGAATCAAGAGTTGGTTAGATGGGATCAACAATGCTTAAATTGACCAGCCTAATAGGATTAAGTCTGGGTCAAGATCGAGTCACGATCAAGCAAGACCTAATTAGGCTCAGAGGTTAGAGTCTGGATTGTAGGCTAACCCAATTGGTTCTGGCTCAACAATTTGGTGTCTAAGGTAAGTTTGGCACATACGACCGACTGGATTTTTAATTGGAAGCTACTCGACCTGAATGCATTCTTGTACGAGTTAATGGCATATTCCTTCCACCGGTCTCACTTACCTGGCCATATCTGTTGACACAGTTCTGATCTGAGGTGGTCAATAATCCGAGCTAACCCATGCCACTAGGTTAGTCATAATTGTTATGACTATGACAAGTCTAGTTTAATGAGACCTGAATCAATTCTTCCCTAAGAAAAGATTAAGTCTGAGGTCTTCCACCATTGTAGATGTGCGGGCCCTTCCCGGGGTTGATTGTTCTCGGCTGGATACAGTGGCTCAGTTGCACCGGAAAGATGCAACCATGTCTATTAGGCATTGGATGCTATGGGCTGGAGGATGAGTTGGGCTCAATATTTGGATACGGTGAGAGACTCAATTAGGAATCCAGTCTATGCAAATGGTGGGTCTGACTTAACTAAGGAGTGGATCAATATTTTGGATACGGTGAGATTCATGAATTAGAGACCAAGTTTGGGTGCACCATGATTAGAGAATCATTGAACAAGAGTTGTTCACTCATTGGCTAACCCATCACCAATAACTGTTAGGTGAGGTGATGAGTCAGTTGGTGAGACCGCACCACCCACTAGAAATCATTAATCATGGAGATTTTTCGCATCTCTACAGAGGGAGTGTAGGGATCCGAGAAAATAGTGGGAGCTAATTTGTTTAAAAATAAAATCTCTAAATAAATTGGTCAAGTCAATAATTACAGTATCTAACTAGAATCTTTGACTCTCTACAGGAAAATGTCTGCGTCCAACCCATTGGCACGTATCCTGGACACACATAGATTGACCGGACCCAATTATAAAGATTGGCTCAGGAACTATAAAATTATTTTGGGTTCCAAGAACTTAACCCATGTATTGGACCAGGACCCTCCCACTTACCAGCCCGTCCATCCACTGAACAGAGAGCGTCTCTAGAAAAAATGGATAGACGAAGATAATAAGGCCAGATATTACATGTTGGGCTCGATGTCTGATGAGCTCCAGCGCCAACATGAAGATATCGGGACTGCTCGCCAAATGTTGGCTCACCTGCAAGAGATGTTTGGTGAACAGAGTCGTGCAGCCAAGTATCAAATCACAAAATGACTTTTTAAGGCTAAGATGCGTGATGGGCAGTCAGTCCAAGATCACTGTCTAATGATGATCAAGGATATGGAAGAGCTTGAGAAGCTCGGTGTGAAGTTAGACTTGGATCTGCAGAATGAACGATATTATTCTGCAATCCTTGACTGATGCATATGGGCAATTCATCATGAATTACCACATGCATAAACTTCAAAATTCCTTGGCCGAATTAATGAATATGCTGGTTCACCGCTGAGCTTTCTATGAAAGGTTCTAAAGGCTCAGTTCTTGCTATGGAACGGACTTCTTCCAAAAGAAAGTCTTATGGAAAGAAAAAGAAGTCTGTGAAAAAGCAAGAAGGTGGAAGGATCAAAGAAGAAGAAGGCAGAGCAAAGCGAAGAAGAAGGCCGATGTCAAAGGAAAGTGTATTTCCATTGCAACAGCGACGGCCATTGGAAGCGGAACTGCCCTACTTACCTGGCCACCCTGAAGAACAAGAAGGAAGGTCCTTCTGGAGGTATGCTCGTTATTGAGTCTAACCTTACGATTTCTTCTGCATCCAGTTGGGTGCTTGACTCTGGTTCTAGTGCTCATCTGTGCACTTCCATGCAGGGTCTTGAGGATAGCAGGAGGCTGAGGGATGGAGACATGATCCTACGCATCGGTAATGGAGCAAGAGTTGCTGCAGTAGCCGTGGGAACATACCCTCTTCGATTACCATCTGGTTTAGACTTAGTTTTGAAAGACTGTTATTATGTGCCTGCAGCTAGCAGGAATTTGATTTCTGTTTCATGCTTAGCACAAGAAGGCTATGTGATTACCTTCTTTAAGGACCATTGTAACATTCTTTATGAAAGAAATAAAATTGCAAATGGTTTCCTTATTAATGGTCTTTATCAGCTACATATTGATGTACCTGTTCTAACTATCGAGCAAAACGTGAATGCCAAACGACCTAGGGATAGTCCAAACGATAGATATCTATGGCACCTGAGATTAGGTCATATAGCAGAAGATAGGATCAACAAATTGGAGAAAAATGGGCTATTGAGTCCATTGACTTTCGAGTCATATCCAACTTGTGAATCTTGTCTTCAAGGCAAAATGACTAAACTCCCTTTTGTTGGACATGGGGAGAGGGCCACAGATCTCCTTGCCCTAGTACATACTGGATGTGTGTGGTTTTGTTAGATATATGTGCCCTAGAAGCCAGACTTGGCTGACACTTGTAATACACTTCTTAGGGCAAAATTATAATTTTGACTATAATCAATAAAATGGATTATTTTCTATCACATATGTGTATTTAGTGTCTGTGATACATCCTTTGAGTTAATGGTAATGATAATTCATATTTTCAAGAGTTGAAAATTTAAGACATGAATAATCATTATTAACTCATAAAATGCTCCTGACCATAGGATCATCACGAGGATGGTGATTGATCCAGAAGGTTGGTGTACAATCGCTTCTCTTTAGTAGATGAGTCTTGAGTCTATGGTGTGGAGACACCAGAGCAAGAGTACAGGTACTCATTAGAGAACGAGGGCACTGAGCATGACCACCTCGAGTAGTCATTAGGAAGTCTACCTTCTCGTCAATGACTGACTCGATGCTGCAGTGGTGTGTCTGGTTCTTTGACCTGAGGTGCATCGGCAGTTCACCTTGAGGGTGTTATAGTTTGACTACACCATTACTCGGTCTCCTAGCCATATGGAATCCTGAGGTGTATGTTGGCTATAGCATGTTCATTGTAGGAACTAGATTGCATCAAGATGGAATCTATCTACCTCGGTGGTAGAGGAGCAGCCCTATGATGATCATGAGAATCAAGTCCAGAAGCCTATGGCCATGGCAGAGTGAAATAATAGAAAGAGTTTCTATTTAGGTTTTCACATCGGACTTGAATCGAATGATTACATCATATGACAGAGACTAGGATTTGACGAGTTCACCTAAACCCTAATATGATCGGGGCTCAAGATAGAAGAACTTAATCACACAGGTAGCTGCACCAAGAGGTTCGCATTCAGCTCTGATGGATTGCCACCATATACAGCTAGGTGTCGCTGGTGGATTTTGGGAGCAATTAGAATGATTTAGATGATCGATCATTCTAGCTGTTCGAATCAGAAGAGTTTTGATCCATCAAAAGGAGTTTTGATGATGTCGATTATAGAGATTATGACATATCCCATTACCACACAGAACTGAACCTAACTAGGTCACACAAACAAAGGTTTGAATCTGGTGATCAAATGTTGACCTTTGACTGATCAAATGTTGACCATTGACACTTTAACTTTTGTCCACATGTCATGCACCTATTGAAGGGCTAGTGGGGGCTTGTCCCCCTGCCAGAACCTGGCAAGGAGGATGGTCCACACCACCCTTGGCGTGTGCCCAAGCTGGAGGTGCCTAGGAGTCCCTATTGGATAGGGACTCCATCTCCTTTTTGGATTTCGATTAGACTTCTCCTAAGAACCAAGTTTGACTGGTCTTAGGCATCATCTAAGGAAGAATCTAAGGGAGGCTATTTCCACCAATTAGATTTAGATCTAATTTCACAAAGGATTGTGATTGGTTGGGAAGAAGAGGAGTTGGATCACGCATAGTCTATAAATAAGACCCTACGCCCAACTCAAGAGGTAATTGAAAATTCCCATGACCCAAGGCTGGTTCTCTCCTCCTCCATGCCAAGCCCATCTTCTCCCTCTCCTCTCCATGCCCAAGGTAGTTTGGGATCTTGGTTGGTGCAATCTAGACAAGAGAAAGGCGACAGAAAGCTAGAAGGCTGCACTGTTGCAAAGGACAACTGCTGATCTTTGAAAGATATTTTGAAGATCCTCCAAATCAAATCCAGATCTAATTTTTGAAGACATGATAGAGAAGAAGAGGATCTCCAGATCCAGCTCGAGTGGATATCGGTAGAGGCCAGGCACTTATGTGGCTAGATCCAGAACTTTTCGCTATTTACAGGATCATCAACGGGTAATAGGATTACGCTACTTCAAGGTATATAAAATTTGATTTAATTTATCTAGATTTTATTAGTAAAATAATAAGAATTAGATCTAAAATATTGCAGATCTGATCTGAATTAAAGAAAAAAAATTTTGAAATATATCTCTTGATCCGATCAGATCTGAACGAACATAATCCAGAAAATCAAAATTTTCCCTTCATTTGATGTGTCGGCTAGAGGCAATTTTGTCTACTTCATTACCTTTACCGATGATCTGTCTAGGTATGGGTATGTGTATCTTATGAGACATAAGTTTGAAGCTTTTGAAAAGTTCAAAAATTTTAGACATGAAGTAGAAAAACAAACTAGAAAATTCATTAAGGTTCTTCGATCAGATCGAGAAGGTGAATACCTTAGCCGGGAATTCCTAGACTATCTCAAGAAAAATGGCATAGTCTCTCAATGGACTCCACCAGGAACACCTAAACTTAATGGGGTTTTAGAATGGAGAAATCGAACTCTATTGGATATAGTCCGATCCATGATGACCTTCACAGACCTCTTTGGTTGGGAAGAAGAGGAGTTGGATCACGCATAGTCTATAAATAAGATCCTGCACCCAACTCAAAGAGGAGAACAATTCTCTACGCCCCAAGGCTACCTCTCTCTTCCTCCTCCATGCTAAGTTTATCTTCTCCCTCTCCTCTCCACGTCCAAAGAAGTTTGGGATCTAAGTTGGTGTAATCTAAGCGAGAGAAAGGCGACAGAAAGCTAGAAGGCTGTGCTGCTGCAAAGGACAACTACTGATCTTTGAAAGCTATTTTGAAGATCCTCCAAATCAGATTTAGATCTGATTTTTGGAGACATGATAGAGAAGAAGAGGATCTCCAGATCTAGCCCAAGTGGATATCCGTAGAGGTCAAGCACTTGCGTGGCTAGATTTAGAACCTTCTACTACTTACAGGATCATCAACGGGTAATAGGATTACCCTACCTCAAGGTTAATTAAATCTGATTTAATTTATCTATATTTTATTTATTAGAATAATAAAAATCAGATTTGAAACATCCTAGATCTGATTTGGATCAAAGAAAAATTTTTTTGAAATATATCTCTTGATCCGATCAGATCTGAACGAACCTGGTCTGAAAAATCAGGATTTTCCTTCAATATGGTCTTTTCACTCGATGACAGGAGCACTAAATGGCTATGGTGTGCAGTGCAACTGATCCATGCTATCCATGGGAATAGTAAATGCATGATCGTGCAGTGGTGGTTGCTTGTGATCAAGATCGGATGGTCAAGATTTATTCCAACTCTGATTTGGTTTCCGATTTCACCCAGATCGCCATCGGACGGCAGTGCTTGATTCCAGCTTTGATCCGATGGTCCAAAAAGCTTTCGATGGTGATTAGACTCTCAGGCACGTGATCAACGGCCTAATTTTCATCATCAAGCGTGATCCAATGGTCAGAATTTAATCCGACTTGATCTGGGCCATTATACGTCCATTTTTGGTATTTTTGGAAGCATCAGATCACCATCTGATGGTCAGAATTAAAAGAACTTAACAAAATTTGTTCAAGGGCTATTTTAATCCAAATTTCCCTCAGATTTCTTTCTATTTTCATGATTAAAATGGCCCTTAGTCCCACATTGCCCAGAAAAAAATCTTCCAACGCTCCAACATCTATTTAAGGACCCCCAGGCCTCCAGAAATCAACATCTCTGATCAAGGTGAAGCTTTGGTACAGGGTGAAGTTAGGCTCTAGATTAATGGCTGCTTCGAGGCAACTAGTGCCCAGACAAAAAGCTAGGCTTCTACACCATCTTTTCACACATGCCGATTTAAGATCAGAGATCAAGCTATTTTATTTTATTTTATTTTCTTTTTAAAATTTATGTATTTAAATTCTAAAATTTTAATTAATAAAAATTTTAATATTACACTTTAATTTTAACTTTTTATTTTTATTATAATTTAATTTCTATATTTTAATTATTATTTTTTATTTTCTTGTAAGTAAATGCTAAGATCTAACAAGTAGATCTTAGTACCAAGTTTACTTTTCTACATAATTTAATTTCCACATCGCAATTTTAATTTTCAACTTCAAATTCTATTTCTAAATTCTTTTCTTTTTCTTTTAAAAAAATCAAAAATTTTAAATCTAAAAATACTACCTTTCCTATGGATTCGATCCAACTCGCTGCTATCTACGCATTTTTAATTATTTTTAGAAGTTGAATTAAACTAATAAATATGGTGTCTTAATGATAACATCATGTTCCTATCATATTTTTGGCACCATTATCAGAGAATGCACAGATATTAAATTTTTGATCTCTTTAATTTTTTTATAAATAAATTATTAATAAAATTTTTATTTTCTTATAAATATTGCTTGCTAATTTTTTTTATTATTTTACAGAAAAAGAGATTAAAGAACAAAATGAACCAAGAGTTTTGCTCGGTGAGATCAATCCTAACCCTAGTTCTCTTTTCTTTTTATTTTATTTATTTATTTATTTTATTTTTAAATTAATAAAAAAATTTATTTAAATCTAATTAAAAATCTCATAACAAGATTGAAAATTCTAATTGCTTAGAGCATGCATCATATTAGTTTTATTTTTATTTTTATTTTTTTTGGTGATTGCTGGAGGTAAGGTAAGCCTTTCAGAATTCAATTAGTTGTATGCATCTAGTTTAAATTACATAGAACCCTTTGATTGAAAATTTTTTATGCATTTTTATATTAAATCAAATTAAGGGCAACACCCAATTAAATAAGATAAGATGAAAATTTGATCACCCTTCCTTGGCCTACAAACAATCAACCAACATCCTGCATTGACCTAAGCCTTTAATTTTAAAATCAATTAGACATCAACCCTAGAAACTCGAGCTCAATAGCGCAAGAAACCCTAAGAATTGAACCAAGTTAGGGTTAGTTAATTTGACTGATGTCTAGGAAAGTGGTTCAGGGACGACTAGGCCCGAAGGAAGGTGGTTTTTAATTGGTTCCATTTGCTTACCTGGCCAAGCATAATTGGTATCTAAGGCAAGCAACAGAGGAACTCTCACCGACCTTACACTTACCTGACTAGTTGATTGGTTGATCTTACACTTGGAGAGCTTGAAGGTGACCTTGGTAGTTAGGAGCTGTCTAGATCTAGGATAACCCTTAGTCAAGATTGATTGACCAATTTGATTAAACTTAATTCTTCTCACTCTTTTTAGTTCTAGGACTCCTTAGGACCTCTTTTAAGAACTTTTATTTTTTTATTTTTTTCTTCAAAAATAAAATAAAATAAATAAATAAAAAAGATTGAGGACATTGAGAATATAGTAAATTCTCCCACACCCGTATGGAGAAGGATTTCAAGTCGACTAATCAAAATGAATTTAGTTTCTATTTCAGATCCTACAACCTCAACATCCATAATGAATTTAGCAAATCAGTCTCAGCCTCAAACCTTTAAGGATTTATGTTATCCAGTTGGTTCTGTCCAATCCTCTTGTATCATGTTGCCCCAACCCATAGCAAACAACTTTGAAATTAAACCTCAGATCATTAACATGCTTTCAAAATTTATAGGAATAGAGGATGCATATATATTCCTTAGGGAATTTGAAGAGATTTGTGCAACCATGAAACTACAATAATTGTCAGAGGAGAAAATTAAATTAAGATTAATCAATTTTGCCCTTAAGGATAATGCCAAAAAGTAGCTTTATAGTCTTCCAAATCAATCTATCATGACTTGGGAGGGCTTTGGGAGAATATTCTTAAAAAAATATTTTTCTCATCATGAAATAGCTAGAATCAGAAATGAAATAAACCAATTCTATCAACTAGCTAGTGAATCATTTTGGAAATACTTCGATCGATTCAAGAACCTCTTGACCCAATTCCCACACCATAGAATAGAAACTTGGAGGCTATGCCAAATAATTTATGAAGGGTTAGATTCAAATTTTCGAACAATGCTAGAGTTCGTGTGCCAGGGACAATTTATGTACAAAGAACCAAATGAAGCCTAGCAATTTTTAGAAGACCTAGCTAAGAAAAGTTTACAATGAAAAATAACTAGGGAACCAAAAAAATCCACACCTTCAAGAGGTGGAATTTACCAAACCTGTCTAGCTACAAAAGCCAAAATTGCAATGTTGACACGTTGGCTAGATGCCTTAGAACTTCAAAGAGCAGCCAATGTGAATCAAGTATCTGCACCCATGTGCAATGGGTGCAATGCACCACACCATGTCCTTGAGGAATGTCCCCTCCCAATGAACCAATTAGATAATGAATGTGCACAAGTGAATGCCACATATTAGAGACCATTGAACCATCCCTATGCACTCACTTATAATCCAGATTGGAGGAATCATCCAAATTTTTCATACTCACAAAACTTAAATGTGGGCGGTCCAAGTTTCAATCAGCAGAACCCAAGGCTTAATCCTATGATAAACATCCTGCCACCACCAGACTTTAATATTAATGAAAAGAAACTTAGTTCTTTAGAGAAAAAACTGGCAACCCTAGCCAAATCTAATGCTGACACCAATGCTATCTTAAGCAATTTCATGCAAACCACAGACCAAATTCTGAATTCAAATTCATAGGCCATAGCCCACTTAGAAATTGATCAACTGGCATCTACCATAAATGAACATGAATGAGGTAGGCTACCTAGCCAACTTGAACCCAACCCCAAGAATCAAAATGGTAGACCATTCCAAGAAAACCAGGTTAATCAAGTTAATGCTATTCATTCCTTGAGATCAGAAAAATAAGTGGATAATAAGGTAAATACACCTGACACTAGAGAAGACTAGAGTGCTGAGTCTGTTGAGCCTCCCACTGAACCATTCATAAAAATGACTAAACCATCATCCGAGTCATCAAAAGAAGAGGCACCCAAAGTAGAGTTGAAACCCCTCCCTGAGCACCTCAGGTATGCATACTTAGGTCTAGAGAAAATCTTGCCTGTAATTATTGCATCAGACCTGAATCCTAACCAAGAGGAGAAATTATTAGCGATCTTAAGAGAAAACCAAGAAGCAAAAGGCTGGACCATGGCAGACATTAAAGGAATAAGCCCTTCCATAGTTCAACATCGGATACACTTAGAGCAATTGGTTAGTACTGAGACTAACCACATAAAAGAATTCGAGTCAGGAATTAGTACTGATGCTAGTTCCAGTTTAAATGAGATAGACATAGAAAAAAAGAGAATAGATAATTTATCCAAAACTTATAAACCTAAAAGCCTATTCCCTTCAACCCTAAATGCTGGTTCTTTTTACAAAAATCAAGAGGCATGCAATGAAGTGTCAATGGAGTTATTTAAGCAAGATAATATTAATTTACCTCTAGAATTAAAACTATCTTTAGACACCCTTTCAGCATCCATTGAATCGAACTTACCTCCTAATACAAAAACTCAATTCATGAGCATTTTAGAAGAACAAATAGGAGAAATTCTTAATAAACATGGGTCTGAGAATGGGATCACAAATTATGTCCCCAAAATTAACAATGAATATATCAATAATGAAATTATAAATTAATTTTATAAGATTGGCAATCCAAAACCATTAAAATTTGTCAATCCAGTATTTGACATAGGATAGTAAGTTGCATTATGTCTGGCTGAAGATGGTAAACTTAGCGCTTGTTGGGAGGCAACCCAATATTTAGTTTTTTTTCATCTAATTTATCTTTTTAGTTTATTTTTTTTTAGGATAATTTGAATAAGTTAGAAGGAGAGCCCAAATTTTCAAAGGCATGTGCTAGACCAAAAATACAGTTAGGTGTATTCTTTCATGTTCTTTATTACATTCTTTATTTTTTCTTCTCCAGTAAGGACAATGTCGATTAAGTTAGGAGGAAGAAAAATAAAAATTTTAAAATTTTAAGTTCTCAAAAAAGTTAGTATTTAGTATTTAGACACCTGATTATGCTTAAGAATCAAATTAAACTAAGCATTTTTTAAAAAAAATTGATGCATAGATCAGAGAATATGTGAGATATTGAGGAATCAAGTATTAAGAAAATTCAATAAAAAGTTAAGTCTAGAACATAAAAAGTATTTTCTTGAAGCATTTCTAATTATTTCTACTAGCATCAAAGAAAAGTCTACTTTTTATGGGCTTGTGTAGGGTAACTATACGTTTCTTTATATAATTTTTTTAAAAATAGTTTTCAAGTATTTCTCATTGAGTAACCAGACCTCTTTGCCTAAGCAAGCATTGAGTTTTGCATCAAAAGGTGGAAAAGGCAAAAAAGCTCATTGTAAAGCTAGTCTTAACTCATAGCCTATTTGATTCGAGCTAGTAAGCCCGAGGGGTATTCTATACCTAGTGCCCTAAAGCCAATTAATTTGAGAGTCATTGGCCCAAGACTCACTACATGGATCAAATAGAAAGCTTAATGGGTTAAGACACTCAATAGTGATACAACGTTAAAAAAAAAATATATTGATTTTTCATCGAGTAACCGAGTCCCGTTGCCTAAGTAAGCAATGATATTTGCATAAAAAAGTGGGCAATACGAAAACAAAAATCAATAAATAAAAGATGAAAGTAGCAATACACTTATCTATATGAAAGTTTAGACAAATCAGAGATAAAAATGGAATAATTTAGAAAAAATTCAGAAAAATTTAATGTTCTTTAATTTTTTTATTGATAAGTATTAATACCCCAATGATATATCTCACTTAAGCTCTACTGAATATCAATGACCATTTTGAAAACTGCTTAGGTAAAATTCGAAACTCGAAAGTTAAAAGATATTTAAAACTAAATTCTTTCTTTACTCGAGGACAAGCAAAGCTTAAGTTGGAGGGTGTGATAAGTATCATAAATTTACCTATAAAAGCATCAATTTATCAATTAATTTATGCTTATTTTTAAGAATTAATAATTAATTGATACATATTTTCGAGAAATTCATATTTTTATTAATTAAAAAATTAATTAAAAAATAATAAAAATAAAAAAAT
Source organism: Cocos nucifera (assembly GCA_006176705.1). Taxonomy (NCBI): domain Eukaryota; kingdom Viridiplantae; phylum Streptophyta; class Magnoliopsida; order Arecales; family Arecaceae; genus Cocos; species Cocos nucifera. Next base: position 49,860 of record QRFJ01004359.1, on the reverse strand, counting down.
AAAATTTTAATATCAATAGAAAGAGCTTATTTTTTTGATCATAATGAATAAGTTTTGAGCAAAATGAAGCTAAAACAGAAAAGATATAAATTTCTAAAGAAATAAAATAAAAAAATTAAATAAAAAATAACATACGGCTCAAGCCGCCACGTCATAGCAGTCGGTGCGTCCAAATGCACCAAGCCAAGCCAACCAAGCTAGTGCGCCAAGCCAGCCACGCTAGCCAACTCAAGCCCAAAAGTCACCCGCCAGTCTACAGCATAGTATGAACTGCCAACTCAGAAAAAATGGACGAATCAAAGCTTGCCACGTGGAGGACCTAGACCTTTAAAGGGTTTACAGAAAATCCATCATAGCTCACGGAGCAATCTGGTCTTTTCACTCAATGACAGGAGCACTGATTGGCTACAGTGTGCGGTGCGATCGATCCACGCGGTCCATGAGAATAGTAAATTCGCGATCATGCAGTGGTGGTTGCTTACGGTTAAAATCGGATGGTCAAGGTTTATTCCAACTCTGATTTGGTTTCTGATTTCACTCGAATCGCCATCGGACGACAGCACTTGATTCCAACTTCAATCCAATGGTCCAGAAAGCTCCCGACGGTGATTTGACTCTCAAGTGCATGATCAACGACCTAATTTCCTCCATCAAGCATAATCCAATGGTAAGAATTTAATCCAACTTGATTTGGGCCATTATACATCCATTTTTAGTATTTTTGAAAGCATCGGATCACCACCTGACAGCCAAAATTAAAAGAACTTAATAGAATTTGTTGAAGGGCTATTTTAATTCGAATTTCACTCAGATTTCTTTCTATTTTCATGATTAAAATGGCCCTTAGTCCCACATTACCCAGAAAAAAATCCTCCAGCCCTCCAACATCTATTTAAGGACCCCTAAGCCTCCAGAAATCAACATCTCCAATCAAGATGAAGCTTTGGTACAGGGTGAAGCTAGTCTTAGGATTAATGGCTGCTTTGAGGCAACTGATGTCGAAAGAAAAAGCTAGGCTTCTACACCATCTTTCCACCCATGTCGATCCAAGATCAAAGATCAGGCTATTTTATTTTATTTTATTTTATTTTTAAATTTTATGTATTTAAATTTTAAAATTTTAATTAATAAAAATTTTATTATTATACTTTAATTTTAGCTTTTTATTTTTATTGTAATTTAATTTTTACATTTTAATTATTACTTTTTATTTTTCTATAAGTAGATGCTAAAATCTAATTAGTAAATCTTAATACCAAGTTTACTTTTCTGCATAATTTAATTTTCACTTTACAATTTTAATTTCCAATTTTAAATTCTATTTTCAAATCCTTTTTTTTTTAAAAAAAAATTAAAGATTTCAAATCTAAAAATACTATCTTTTCTGTGGATTCGACCCGACTCACTGCTATCTATGCATTTTTAATTATTTTTAGAAGTTGAATTAAACTGATAAATATGGTGTCTTAATGACAACATCACGTTCCTATCACACACCATAGTGTACATCACATTGCTTATAGCATTTGCATAAGGAACTCGTTCCATGTACTCTCTCTCCTCTTCTGATTGGGGGCACTGTAACTTGGAGAGAGACATATGGCTTGATAATGGCATCTCTGCAGGTTTGGCCTTCTCCATCCCAAACGTCTCTAGAACCTTCTGAACATACTTATGATAAATGGAGCACTCCTTTGCACCTATCTCTGCAAATCTCATTCTAAGGATTTTCTCAACTGGACCCAAATCTTTCATCTCAAATTCAGATGATAATGCCTTTTTTAATCTTTTCACAGCATCCATGCTTCTACTGGCTATGACCATATCATCTACATATAATAATAGGTACAGGACATCCTCCTCATCTACATCCTTGACGTAGACACAATAATAATGTTCACATCTGCTGAAACCCAGGCTCAAGACAAAGCTATCAAACCTTCAATACCACTGATGAGGGGATTGTTTCAAGCCATACAAAGACTTTCTAAGTAAACACATCTTTTCTTTCTGTCCCATCTCCATGAAACCATCTGGCTGCTTTATGTAGATTCTTTCTTTCAAAGTTCCATGAAGGAAGGCCGTCTTCATGTTCATCTATTCCAATTCCATGTTATGCAATGCCACCAATGACAGCAAAACTTGAATAGATGTATGACACACCATAGGAGAAAAAATTTTTGTGTAGTCAATCCCTTTTCTTTGTGAGTATTCCTTTGCTACCAGCTTTGCTTTGAATCTGACTCCATCTTATTCTGAAGGTGCTTCTTTCTTTGTGAACACCCACTTTGAGCCAATAAGTCGAGCACCCTCTAGAAGATCCACCAGCTGCCATGTCTGATTCTTCTCAAGTGATTCCATCTCCTCCATCATGGCCTGCATCTATGAATCATGATTCTCACTCTCCATGGCCTCTGCATAATTCTCTGGATCTTCATTAGTAGAGATGAGTGCATAGAAGATAACCCCATCAATGCCATATCTAACTAGTCTCCTAATACTATGCTGGGGCTTGTGCAAAGCCACTTCCACTGGCACATCTCTACCTAATGTGTGTGGCTGCTCCTACACATCTGTCTGAACTGTCAACCCTCCATGCTGATTTTTAATCTAAGATAATACTTTTCTGCCCAGCTCCACCTCAACAGGAACACTCCTGTAAGTGGATGTGACCTGCATGCCATCATTCTCTAATTGGCCATCGCTGTTCACCTTTATTTCTCCAGTTCCATCTATCCCAAACCGCCTCAAGATGCTTTTCTCATCAAAGATAACGTCCCTACTATCACTAACTTCTATGCCTAAGAGTTCCACAGTAGGTACCCCTTGACTCCTTGTGGATACTGATAAGAATGCGATGTTGTCGTTAAGATATCGTGTTTATCAGTTTAATCTGACTTCTTAAAATAACTAAAAATTCATAGATAGTAGTGAGTTGGGTCAAATCCATAGGGAAGGTAATATTTTTAGATTTGAAATCTTTGATTTTATAAAAGAAAAAGAAAAGAGAAGAGTTTTGAAATCAAAAGTGAAGTTAGAAAATAAAAAAAATAAAAATTAAAAGATGCAGGAATTTAAACTTGGTACTAAGATCTACTAGTTAGATCTTAGCATCTACTTGCAATAAAATAAAAAATAATAATTAAAATATAAAAATTAAATTATAATAAAAATAAAGAGCATGAAATTAAAGAGTATAAAAGTAAATAAAGAGCATGAAATAAAATAGGCTGATCTCTGGTCTTGGATCAGTATTGATGGAAAGATGGTGTAGAAGCCTAGCTCTTCTTCTCGACATCCATTGCTTTGAAGCAGCCATTGACCCATAGCCTGGCTTCAGCCTATACCAAAGCTTCACCTTAATCTGAGATGTCGATTTTTGGAGGCCTGGGGTCCTTTTTATAGAGCTAGGAGGGCTGGAGAGTTTGCTTCTGGGCAATGTGGGACTAAGAGGCTCTTTGATAATCAAAATATGAAGAAATCTAAGTAAAAATTAGATTAAAAGAAGTTCTGAATGAATTATGCTATTTTGGATAAAATCTAGCCATTGATAGGAATCCAACAATCCAAAAATCAACAAAATCAGATGTGTATCAGCCCAAATCAGGTCGGATTAAATTCTGGCCGTTCGATCGCACATTGATGAAGAAAATCTGACCGTTGGACTGAGTTCTGATATTTTAATCAAGTTAGGAGCTTCCTAGACTGTTGGATCTTCACTGACTGATTTTTTGGCCATCAGATCGTGCCAGATTGATGATAGAATTCGAATCAAACCCGAAAATAACCACTACCATCCAATCTTGACCGCAATCAACTGCAGCCATCCGATCGCGTAATTATTGTTCCCATGGACCGCATGGATCGGTTTCACCATACACCACAGCCAATCAGTGCCTTTGCTGCTAAGTGAAAAGACCAGATTGCCCGGTGAGCCACGATAAACTTCTGTAGACCCATTAAGGATCTAGGTCCACCACGTGTCGCACTATGTTTCACCAATTTCTGTTGAGTTGGCGGTCCACGCCTAGATCGTGGACTGACTGGTGGCTTCTATGGTTGAGTCGGCTTTGATGGCTTGGCTTGGCTTGGTGGCTTGACTTACGGAGCCAACTGAGCCATTTTCTTTTTTTATTTAATTTTTATTTATTTTATTTCTTTAGAAATTCATATCTTTTTTGTTTTAGCTCCATTTTGCTTGAAATTGATTTTGTTATGATTAAAAAAATGAGCTCTTTCCATTGATAATAAAATTTTATTTTTTAATTTTTATTATTTTTAATTATTTTTTAATTAATAAAAATATTAATTTTTATATAAATTGATCATTAATTCTTAAAAATTAATATAAATTAATTAATAAATTAATATTTTTATTGATGAATTTATGGTACTTATCACACCCTCCATCTTAAGCTTTGCTCGTCCTCGTGTAAAGAAAGAATTTAGTTTTAAATACCTTTTAACTTTAGAGTTTCGAATTTTACCTAAGCAATTTTCAAAATAGCCATTGATATTCAGTAGAACTTAAGTGAGATATATCATTGAGGTATTAATACTTATCAGTAAAAAAATTAAGTAAAGAATATTAAATTTTTTTGAACTTTTTCTAAATTATCTCATCTTTATCTCTGATTTATCTAAACTTTCATATAGGCAAGTGTATTACTACTTCTGCTCTTCATTTATTGATTTTTATTTTTACATTACCCACTTTTTGATGCAAATATCATTGCTTACTTAGGCAATGAAATTCGATTACTCGATGAAAAATTAATATTTTTTTTTATTTTAACGTTGTACCACTATTGAGTGTCTTAACCCATTAAGCTTTCTATTTGATCCATGTAGCGAGTCTTGGGCCAATGACTTCCAAACTAGTTGGCTTTAGAGAACTAGGTATAGAATACCCCTCAGGCTTACTAGCTCAAATCAAATAGGCTATGAGTTAAGACTAGCTTTACAATGAGCTTCTTTGTCCTTCCCATCTTTTGATGCAAAACTCAATGCTTGCTTAGGCAAAGAGGCCTAGTTACTTAGTGAGAAGTACTTGAAAACTATTTTATTTAATTTTTTTATATGAAGAGACGTATAGTTACCCTACACAAGCCTATAAAAAGTAGACTTTTCTTTGGTGCTAGTAGAAAAAATTAGAAATGCTCAAGAAAATTTTTTTTATATTCTAGACTTAACTCTTTATTGAATTTTCTTAATACTTGATTCCTCAATATCTCATAGATTCTTTGATCTGTGCATCAATTTTCTTTTAAAAATGCTTAATTTAATTCAATTCTTAAGCATATTCAGGTGTCTAAATACTAAATACTAACTTTTTTGAGAACTTAAAATTTTAAAATTTTTATTTTTCTCCTCCCAACTTAATCGACATTGTTCTCAATGGAGAAAAAAATAAAGGGTGTAATAAAGAACATGAAAGAATACACCTGACTATATTCTTGGTCCAGTACATGCCTTTGAAAATTTAAGCTCTCCCTCCAGCTTATTCAAATTATTCTAAAAATAATAAACTAAAAAAATAAATTAGATAAAAACTAAATATTGGGTTGTCTTTCAACAAGCGCTAAGTTTACCATCTTCAGTCAAACACAATGCAGCTTACTATCCTATGTCAAATATTGGATTGACAAATTTCAATGGTTTTGGATTGTCAATCTCAGAAAGTTGATTTATAATTCCATTATTGATATATTCACTATTAATTTTAGGAACATAATTTATGATCCCATTCTCAGACCCATATTTATTAAGAATTTCTCCATTTGTTCTTCTAAAATACTCATGAATGGAGTTTTAGGAGTTACATTTGGTTTAATGGGTGTTGGAATGGTGATTAAAGATGGTTTTAATTCTGGAGGTAAATTAATATGATCTTGCTTAAATAACTCCATTGATATTTTATTACATGCCTCTTGATTTTTGTAAGAAGAATCGGCTTCTTGGGTTGAAGCGAATAGGACATTAGGTTTATAAGTCTTGGATAAATCATCTATTCTCTTTCTCCCTATTTCTATCTCATTTAAACTAGAACCAGCATTAGTACTAGTTTTTGGCTCGGATTCTTCTATGTGGTTAGTCTCAGTACTAACCAGTTCCTCTAAATTTTTATTTTGGCTAGCATTAGTACTAGCCTCTTTCACCTGATCTTGGTATGGGTCCATAAGAATCCTATAGCTTTTAAGTTCAGGAATTACTTTGGCATTTTCAAATTGGAAATTCTTAAGTGAGACATTAAATTGATAACTTGGTCCAGGTGGTTGGTGGACATTAGGTGGGTTGTTTGAAATTGATAGATTTGATAGTTGATCTAGTTCTCTCCTCATGTTAGACTCAACTAATTATCCTATTTGAACTTCTAACCTGGTGATAGATTGCTGTTGAGTCAGAATCAATTGTTGAAGTTGGTTAAATCTATCGTTAGCTAGATTGGTCTATTGAGGAGGTGGGTATGAGGGATAATTATAATATGATGGCTGGGTAAACTGACTAGGCTAGCCATTATTATGGGCATAATTTTGGTATTGGGATCTATTTTGATAATTTTGCATAGGTAAAATTTGGGTCTGAGCCTGAGTTTATTGAGATGTCCAAGAAAAATTATAGTTACTCTAATGTCGGTTATATGAATTTGAAAATGGATCATTAACCGGCTTGGAGTAGTCTTGAGCAACTTGTTTTTGGATAAAAGGTGAAAATTGTGCAGCCTTAGGGCATTCATTCACATGATTGGTTGGGCTAGCGCAGATTGAACAAATCTTCTGATAATTAGAAGATGATGTGAATTGTGCAGAAGATTGTTGACCTAGGATTAGGACATAATCTAATTTTTGTGCAAGAAAGTCCACTTTATTTATCAAATTTGAATCAGTCTTAGGACTAGATTCTAGATGTTTAAATTAATGGATCCCTGCCCAGGTTTGGTAGGAGAAAGATAACGAAGCATGGTTAATTGAGTTTTCACTCAGGATTTTAAATAAGAAATAGGCTTCATCCTCACTCTTATTCATGAATGCACCTCCACAGGATGCATCTACCATCTATATATATTGATCTCCTAAATCGTCATAGAAAGCTTGAACTATTTGCCATTTAGACAGACCATGGTGTGGGCATTTTCTAAGAAGTTTCTTAAATCTCTCCCATGACTCATGAATCTGTTCCTTTAGAAGCTGAGCAAATCCAATGATAGCTCACCTCATAGTATTGGTTCAGCCTATGAGGTAAAATTTTTTAAGAAATTTACTTTGCAAGTTAGCCCAAGTTTTAATTGGTCTCTCAATTGTGCCAAGCCAGTACTTGGCTCTGTCTTTTAATGATAAGGAAAATAAAATTAGTCTAAGGGCATCATTAGTTAAATTTTGAATTCTCATCGTAGAGCAGATTTCTAAGAATTCATTCAGATGTTTATAAGAATCTTCATTGATGTTCCCATAGAAAGATGGAAGCATCTGAATTGTAGTCGGCTTGATCTCATAGTGGATAGCATGAATTTCAGGTAATTGGATACAAATCGATGGATTATAGGTGGAAGGAATAAAGTATTCTTTCATCTGCTTAGGTGGTTCTCTAAAATTTTCAGCCATTTGGTTATCGGGTTTAATATAATTCAGCCTTTTAATTTTATGATTGGGTTCAACTAGATTAGGTAAAGTGATTTTCTACCGTGCATGCACTAGTGCAACCCTAACGAGTGGTTCAAAATTTTTTTTTTAATTTTTTAAAATTTTTTATTATTTTATTATATTAAAAATTAATTATTTTTTTATTATTTAAATTAAATTAAATTATTATTTTTAATATTTTTTTAGTTAGTTAAATTTAATTTTTATTTTATTTTATTTTATTTTTAGAGGAGAAAGAAGAAGAAAGAAATAAGAGTTTTAATGAAGAGGTCCTAAGGAGTCCTACAACTAAGAAGAGAGAGAAGAATTAAGTTTAACTAGGTTTGATGTTGGTTAGCAATTAAGTTGGTCAATCAATCCTAACTAAAGGTTGTCCTAGATCTAGACAACTCCTAACTACCAAGGTCACCTTCAAGCCCTCCAAGTGTAGGATTAGCCAATCAACTGGTCAGGTAAGTATAAGGTCAGTGGGAGCCCCCCCGTTGCTTGCCTTAGACATCAATTGTGCTTAGCCAGATAAGTGAACGAAACCAATTAGAAATCACCTTCCTTCGAGCCCAATCATCCCTGAACTACTTTTTTAGACATCAGTCAAATTGACTAACCCTAATCTGGTTCAACTCTTAGGGTTCCTTATCCTATTGAGCTCGAGTTCCTAGGGTTGATGTCTAATTGATTTTAAAATTAAAGGCTTAGGTCAATGTAGGATGTTGGTTGGTTGTTTGTGGGCCAAGGAAGGATGATCAAATTCCCACCTTATCTTGTTTAATTAGGTTGTGCCCTTAATTTGGTTTAATATGAATATGCAGAAAAAATTTTCAATCAAAGGGTTCTATGCAATTTAAACTAGATGCATGTAACTAATTGAATTCTGAAAGGCTTACCTTACCTCCGGCAATCATCAAAAAAAAATAAAAATAAAAATAAAACTAATATGATGCATGCTCTAAACAATTAGGATTTCTAATCTTGTTATGAGATTTTTAATTAGATTTAAATAAATATTTTTTTTAAAATTAATTTAAAAATAAAATAAATAAATAATTAATGTCCGTGCCTTCCTCGACAACGGTGCCAAAAACTTGATAGGAACGCGATGTTGTCATTAAGACACCATGTTTATCAGTTTAATCCGACTTTTTAAAATAATTAAAAATTCGTAGATAGTAGTGAGTCGGATCGAATCCACAGAAAAGGTACTATTTTCAGATTTGAAATCTTTAATTTTATAAAAAAAAAAAAGAGAGAGTTTTGAAATCAAAAGTGAAGTTGGAAAATAAAAAAAATGAAAATTAAAAGGTGTAGGAATTTAAACTTGGTACTAAGATCTACTAGTTAGATCTTAGCATCTACTTACAATAAAATAAAAAGTAATAATTAAAATATAAAAATTAAATTACAATAAAAATAAAGAGCATCAAGATAAATATTGCATTAAAAAGTTTATAATTTAAATATATAAAATAAAAAAAAATAAAATAGGCTGATCTCTGATCTTGGATCGGCATTGATGGAAAGATGGTATAGAAGCCTAGCTCTTCTTCTCGGCACCCATTGCTTTGAAGCAACCATTGACCCATAGCCTGGCTTCACCCTGTACCAAAGCTTCACCTTAATCTGAGATGTCAATTTCTGGAGGCCTAGGGTCCTTTTTATAGAGCTAGGAGGGCTGGAGAGTTTGCTTCTAGGCAATGTGGGACTAAGGGGCTCTTTGATCATCAAAATATGTAGAAATCTAAGTAAAAATTGGATTAAAAAAAGTCCTAGATGAATTCTGCTATTTTGGATGAAATCTGACCATTGATAGAAATCCAACGGTCCAAAAATCATCAAAATCAGATGTGTATCAGCCCAAATTAGGTTGGATAAATTCTGGCCGTTCGATCATGCGTTGATGGAGAAAATCTGACCGTTGGATCGAGTTTTGATATTTTAATCAAGTTGGGAGCTTCTTGGACCGTTGGATCTTCATCGGATGATTTTCTGGCCATCGGATGCGCCAGATCGGTTATAGAATTCGAATCAAACTCGAAAATAACCACCGCCATCCGATCTTGACCGCAATCAACCGCAGCCATCCGATCGTGCAATTACTGTTCCCATGGACCACGTGGACCGGCTTCACCATGCACCATAGCCAATCAACACCTCTGTTGTCGAGTGAAAACACCAGATTGCCTTGTGAGCCATGATAAATTTCTATAGACCCTTTAAGGGTCTATGTCCGCCACATGTCGCGCTGTGATTCACCGATTTCTACTGAGCTAACGGTCCATGCCTGAAACGTGGACCGACTAGTGGCTTCTGCAGCTGAGTCGACTTTGACGGCTTGGTTTGGCTTGGTGGCTTGGCTTACGGAGCCGGCTGAACTATTTTCTTTTTTTATTTAATTTTTATTTATTTTATTTCTTTAGAAATTCATATCTTTTTCATTTTAGCTCCATTTTGCTTAAAACTTATTTTGTTATGATAAAAAAATGATCTCTTTCCATTGATAATAAAATTTTATTTTTTAAATTTTATTAGTTTTTAATTATTTTTTTAATAAATAAAAATATTAATTTTTATATAAATTGATCATTAATTCTTAAAAATTGATATAAATTAATTGATAAATTAATACTTTTATTGGTGAATTTATGGTACTTATCAGATACCCTATGAATTTCATCTTTTAAGATTTTGGGTCTAATTTGCTCCTCTCAGTTGCCTCCACATGTGCATAGGCTATGCAATCGAAGACTTTCTGGTGGCCAAGCTCCACCATCTTTTCACTCTAGATCTCTTATGGAATCCCTCCATTTAGCTTATAATGAGGGGATCTAACGGAAGATGATTCCGATTAGACTCTCCTAAGAACAACTTTGACTGGTCTTAGCGCCAGTCTGATAGTGAGTCGTCAAAGGAGACCGTGTGTTCGGGGGGTGGGTTATCCTAACCAGTCAGATTATAGGATCTGAGATTCACAGAAGATTGGTTGATTGTGTGGGGTGATAGAAGAGGAGTTGATCATGCATATCTATAATAAGACCTTGGCGCCAACTCAAAAGCATGTGAAAATTCCATGCCCAAGGCTGCCTCCTCTCCTCCTCCCTATGCCAAGTCCATCTTTCTCCTCTACTCTCCACACCTAAAGTTGTTTGGGATCCAGTTGGTGCGATCCAGGCGTAGAGAAAGGCGATAGAAAGCTAGAAGGCTGCCGATTGCTGCAAAGGACAACTGCTGATCTCGAAAGTGTTTTGAAGATCCTCCAAATTAGATTCAGATATAATTTTTGGAGATGTGATAGAGAAGAAGAGGATCTCTAGATCCAGCCCGAGTGGATATCGGTAGAGGTCAGGCACTTGCGTGGCTAGATCCAAAACCTTCCGTTGCTTACAGGATCATCAATGGATAATAGGATTATCCTACATCAAAGTAAATTAAATTTGATTTAATTTATCTAGATTTTATTTTTATTATTAGAATAATAAGTATTAGATCTGAAATATTTCAGATCTAATTTGGATAAAAGAAAAAAAAAATTGAAATATATCTCTTGATCCGATCAGATCTGAACGAACCTGGTCCGAGAAAAATACCTACCATTTTTCGTCACCTGCTAATTCTTGTACTTTGACTTAGTCAAACATTGACCTTTGATCCTTGGACATCTGCCCATGTGTCATGCACTTATTGAAGAGCAGATAGGGGCTTATCCCCTCTCTAGAAATTAGAAAGAAGGGGGTGCATGCCTAGGATGGCGTGCGCCCATGGATAGGGACGCTGGAGTCCCATACGGATGGGACTCCATGTTGCTTCTTTAGTTTCACTTAGGTGGCCCTTGGGTATCTACTTTGACCAGTCTTAGGTGCCATCTAAGAATGAACCTATGGTCTCTCATCTGATTGGATTGATGATTGTCATCCCACCAATCAGATTTAAGATAGGATTGCACGAAGCAACGTGATTGGCCGAGATGATGCACGCACTGCATGGCGCAGCAGAGTCTATAAATAGACCCTATCTGCGCTCACTTCTAAGCTCTCCTCCTCTTAACCATGCCCCAAGGCTGCCCCTCTCCCTTCTCCATGCCACCATCCAGCCCTCTCTCTCCTCTCCACATCTAAGGAAGTTGGGCCTTTAGATTAGTGCAAGTCAGGCAAGAAAAGACTGATGAAAAAGGAAGCAGGCAGCACTGCTGCAGAGACGATGGATGATATTTAGAAGAAGTTTTGAAGATCCTCCAAATCAGATCTAGATCTAATTTTTGGAGAAAAAAAAAGAGAAGGAGAAGATCTCCAAATCCAGCCTGAGTGGATACCAGTAGAGGCTAGGTGCTTGCGTGGCTATATCCAGAACCTCAGGGCTTCGGTAGGATCATCAACGGATAATCAGATTACCCAAAATCAAGGTAAAATTAATTCAGATTATATTAATTTTATCTTATTATCAAATATAAATAATCAAATAAAAGTGTTAGATTGATTATAATCTAAGAGTATTTTTTTGAAATATTGCCTCTATCCAATCAGATATGAAACGAATCTGACCCAGAAAATCAAGATTTTCCCTTCAGTTTATGGAAGAAAATCCACTAATGAAGAGGTTGGGTTTTCAGTCATGATAAAAGGAAGAAGATCTGCAAGGGTGACCCTAAGTTTGAAATATTGGCTGTGAATGAAGACAAAGGAGATTAAAGGAGAAGACAGAGGAAATCCAAGGTAGGTCAAAGTCTCGCATTAAAGAAGATGATATTGAAATATTATAAATGTCATCAGCATGGACACCTAAGGAGAGATTGTCCTCTTTTGAGATCAGAAAAAGGAAAGGCCAGCAAGGAAGATGATACAGCTTCTATGAGTAGTGGAGAAGACCTGCTAGTTTTATCAGATGGATCCACAAAGTGCAATACTATATGGATATTAGATTTAGCATGCCCGCACCATTATACTTCTCATCGAAAGCGGTTTGCTACCTACCAGAAGGTCGGTGGTGGAAGTGTCAGCCTTAGAGATGATCATCCATGCAAAGTAGCTAGAATTGGCTCTATCGGGATGAGGATGTATAATGAGATCATTCGTACATTATCAAATGTCAGGCATATGCTGGAGTTGAAAAAGAATTTGATTTCTTTGGGCTACTTAGAGGAGCAGGGTTATGCTTTTAGTAGCCAGGCTGGGAGTAGATGTCAGAAAATTTTTAAGGAAACTTTGGTGATGATGAGAGGTAGAAGACTGAGCAACAAACTTTATAGAATGGAAGACTCACTGAAAAATGATAGCGCAGAGATGCTAGCAGCGGCACAGGAGGAGCAAATTTTATATTAGCTGTGGCACAATCAGATCGATCATATGAGTGAACGTGGGCTCATAGAAACTAAGCAGAAAGTATATTGATCAGCTCGTAAGAAGGAGGCACAGATCTTTGTGAGTCATGTATCCTTAGCAAATAGCATAGGATGAAGTTTGCTAGAAATACCAAGCACAGCGAGGGAGTACTGGATTTAATGCACTTGGATGTGTGGGGACCAGCTCCTTTATCAGCTAGAGGTGGGGCAAAATACTTTATTACTTTCATTGATGATTTCTCAGGGAAGGTATAGATTTATTTGATCAGAGAAAAATCAAAGATGTTTTCCTGGTTCAAAGCCTGGAGAGCTAAAGTAGAGAAGGAGTCAAGGAGATAGGTAAAGTGTCTGAGGTCGAACAATGGAGAGAAGTATACTAGCCTGAAGTTCAGAAGGTATTGTGAGAAAAATGACATCAAACATCATTACACGGTAAGGATGACTCCCCAAAAGAATTATATCATGGAGAGGATAAATTGGATACTGACCGAGAAGGCACGATGTTTGAGGCTACAGACATCACTCCTGAAGTCCTTTTGGGGTGATGCTCTAACTTTTTCTTATTTTCTTGAAAAT
>QRFJ01004359.1:0-36290 GCA_006176705.1 Cocos nucifera | reverse complement strand
CCTTAGGATTCCGTAATGGCTAGGAGATCGAGTAATGGTGTAGTCAAACTATCACACCCTCAAAGTGAACTATCGATGCACCTTAAGTCAAAGAATCAGACACACCACTGCAGCATCGAGTCAGTCATTGACGAGAAGGTAGACTTCCTAATGACTACTTGAGATGGTCACGTTCAGTGCCCTCATTCTCTAACGAGTATCTGTACTCTCGCTTCGATGTCTCCACACCGTAGACTCAAGATTCATCTACTAAAGAGAAGCGATTGTACACCAATCTTCCAGATCAATCACTATCCTCGTGATGATCCTATGGTCGGAAGCATTTTATGAGTTAATAATGATTATTCATGTCTTAAATTTTCTATGGGGACACTAAGTGGTGACCAGCATGTTCATTAATTCGGCCAAGGAATTTTGAAGTTTATGCATGTGGTAATTCATGATGAATTGTCCATATGCATCAGTCAAGGATTACAAAATAATATCGTTCTACAAATCCAAGTCTAACTTCACACCGAGCTTCTTAAGCTCTTCCATGTCCTTGATCATCATCAGATAGTGATCTTGGACTGACTGCCCATCACGCATCTTAACCTTAAAATGTCATTTTATGACTTGATACTTGGTTGTGCGACTCTATTCGCCAAACATCTCCTGCAGGTGAGCCAACATTTGACGAGCAGTTCCGATATCTTCATGTTGGCATTGGAGCTCATCAAACATCGAGCCCAACATGTAATGTCTGGCCTTATTATCTTCGTCTATCCATTTTTCTAGAAATGCTCTCTGTTCAGTGGATGGACGGGCTGGTAAGATGGGAGGGTCCTGGTCCAATACATGGGTTAACTTCTCAGAACCCAAAACGATTTTGTAATTCTTGAGCCAATCTTTATAATTGGGTCCGATCAGTCTATGTATGTCCAGAATATGTGCTAATGGGTTGGACGCAGACATTTTTCTGTAGAGAGTCAAAGATTCTAGTTAGATACTGTAATTATGACTTCACCAATTTATTTAGAAATTTTATTTTTAAACAAATTAGCTCCCACTATTTTCTCAAATCTCTACACTTCCTTTGTAGAGATGTGAAAATCTCCATGATTAATGATTTCTAGTGGATGGTGCGGTCTTATCAACAGACTCATCACCTCACCTAACAGTTATTGGTGATGGGTTAGCCAATGAGTGAACAACTCTTGTTCAATGATTCTCTAATCATGGTGCACCCAAACTTGGTCTCTAATTCATGAATCTCACCGTATCCGAAATATTGATCCACTTCTTAGTTAAGTCAGACCCATCATTTACACGGACCGGATTCCTAATTGAGTCTCTCACCATATTGAAAATATTGAGCCCAACGCATCCTCCAGCCCATAGCATCCAATGCCTAATATACATGGTTGCATCTTCCCGGTGCAACTGAGCCACTGTATCCAGCCAAGAACAATCAACCCTGGGAAGGGCCCGCACATCTACAATGGTGGAAGATCTCAGACTTAATCTTTTATTAGGAAGAATTGATTCAGGACTCATTAAACTAGACTTATCATAGTCATAATAATTATGACTAACCTAGTGGCATGGGTTAGCTTGGATTATTGACCACCTCAAATCAGAACTGGGTTAACAGATATGACCAGGTAAGTGAGATCGGTGGAAGGGATATGTCATTAACTCGTACAAGAATGGATTTAGGTCGAGTAGCTCCCAATTAAATACTAGTCGGTTGTATGTGCCAAACTTATCTTAGACACCAAATTGTTGAGCTAGAATCAATTGGATTAGCCTACAATCTAGACATTAACCTCTGAGCCTAATTAGGTCTTGCTTGATCGTGACTCGATCTCAACTCAAACTTAATCCTATTAGGCTGGTCAATTTAAGCATTGTTGATCCCATCTAACCAACTCTTGATTTGGTTTGATCAACTGCGTAGACCTAATTGAGCTACCCAAGCCCGAACCTAGTATTATGAATATGTCTTAGATCTAAAATTCTCAATTTTAGACCTAATTAATATTCCATAATCTTAATTCTTAATTAAGTAGGGTTCATAAATAAAATATGCACAATAAATCCTAGGGTTTCAGGATCTAGGATTTTGCAGAAAGTAAGTTTTGGGTTTCTAATTAAGGATGAATGTGCAGCACCCCTATACGTCATAAGAACACTCCATCGGATGGGAGGAGAGGGCCTTTAAACCCTTCTTCGTTCTTTATGATCGGACGGCCAAGAGGAATGCCTTAATCAGGAAACATGTAATACTACAAAATAATTTTAGACCTTATAACATATTATCTCATATACAAATTAGATCTAATCATGGCAATTTTGCAATAATCTCATGTATCGAATCATACATATTTTAGATCTAAATTATTCATAATAATTGAAAAAATTAGATTTAAATTGATCTTATCAAAATAAACTCTAATCTAGATAACTACGTAGAACTATTCTACAACTAGTCTAGACATGCATCAATCATATCTCATATGATGTTTAAAATTAAATAATTTTATTTACTATTTTTTAGATGTTATTATAATAATTATAATATCAAAAAGTAGTAAATAAAAAGATTTAAAATATGATTTAATCAAATTAAATTGAAAACATGCGAGACTATTCTATTTTAGAACTAGTCATGCATATTTTCAAATCTTAGATCCAAATCATTTAATTTTAATTTTTTTCTAATTTCAAATCTGATCACATCTCATGTGACATCTGAAATCACTTATTTTCTAATTAGAATAAATTTAAAATCAGATCTAAACACTTTTAGAATCTTGGCCTGATACCAGTTGAAGAAAAATCCTAATTTTTTGGATCAGATTTGTTCAGATCTGATCGGATCAAAAGATATATTTCAAAAAAAAATTTCTTTGATCCTAATTAAATTTAGGATGTTTCAAATCTAATCCTTATTATTCTAATAATAAAAATAAAATCTAAATTAAATCAAATTTAATTTACCTTGATGTAGGGTAATCCTATTACTCGTTGATGATCCTGTAAGCAGTGGAAGGTTCTGGATCTAGCCACGCAAGTGCCTGTCCTCTACCGGTATCCACTCAGGCTAGATTTGGAGATCCTCTTCTTCTCTATTACGTCTCCAAAAATCAAATCTGGATCTAATTTAGAGGATCTTTAAAATACCTTTCAAAGATTAGCAGTTGTCCTTTGCAGCAATGTAGCCTTCTAGCTTTTGGTCGTCTTTCTCTAGCCTGGAACTCACCAACTAAGATCCAAATTCCTTTTGAACATGGAGAGGAGAGGGAGAAGTAGAACTTGGCATGGAGGAGGAAGAGGGAGGAAGCCTTGGGGCATGGAGAACTCTTTTCTCAAATTTTAAATGCTCCTTGAGTTGGACGCAAGGTCTTATTTATAGACTAAGCGTGATCCAACTCCTCTTCTTCCCAACCAACCACAACCCTTTATAATATCAGATCTAAATCTGATTAGTAGGAATAGAGTCCCTTGGATTCCTCCTTAGATGGTGCCTAAGACCAGTCAAACTTAGTTCTTAGGAGAAGTCTAATTGGAATCCAAAAGGGAGATGGAGTTCCTATACAATAGGAACTCTTGGGTGCCTCCTGCTTGGGCACACGCCAAGGGTGGCGAGCGCCCTCCCCTTGGCGTGTGCCCTCCCCATTGCCAGGTTTTGACAGGGGGATAGGCTCCCACTAACTCTCCAATAGGTGCATGACACATGGACAGAAGTCAAAGTATCAATGGTCAACATTTGACCAGTCAAAGGTTAACTTTTGACCAAAGTCAAAGGATGAGAAATGACAGATGACCAAAAATGGTAGGTATTATCTTACAAAATAAGACAACCCTTGTCTAACCTGAACATGCTCTAGTCAAACAAAGTGAAGGCCTCTGATCGAGCATAAACTCCTTTGGCTTAGTCAGGACAACTATTTATGATAGTAAAAGAAGAACGTTAGGTTCAATCGAGTGCTAACAGAATTTTCTTGTACCTAATTGAATCTCATTCAGATCAATTGAACTAGATCAGTTCAATTGATGATCACCAGATTCAAACCCTTGTTTGTGTGACCTAGTTAGGTTTAGTTCTGTATGGTAATGGGATATGTCATGATCTCTATCATCGACATCATCGAAACTCCTTTTGATGGATCAAAACTCTTCTGATTCGAATAGCTAGAATGATCGATCATCTAAATCATTCTAATTGCTCCCAAAACCCACTAGTGACACCTAGCAGTATATGGTGGCAACCCATCAGAGTTGAATGCGAACCTCTTGGTGCAGCTACCTATGTGATTAAGTTCTTCTATCTTGAGCCCCAATTAGATTAGGGTTTAGGTGAACTCGTCAAACCCTAGTCTCTATCATATGATGTAATCATTCGATTCAAGTCCAATGTAAAAACCTATAGAAATTCTTTCTATTATTTCACTCTACCATGGCCATGGGCTTTTGGACTTGATTTTCATGATCATCATAGGGCTGCTCCTCTACCACCGAGGTAGATAGATTCCATCTTGATGCGATCCAGTTTCTACAATGAACATGCTATAGCCAACATACACCTCAGGATTCCATATGGCTAGGAGATCGAGTTATAGTGTAGTCAAACTATAACACCCTTAAGGTGAACTACCGATGCACCTCAGGTCAAAGAATCAGACGCACTACTGCAGCATCGAGTCAGTCTTTGACGAGAAGGTAGACTTCCTAATGACTACTCTAGATGGTCACACTCAGTCCTCTCATTCTCTAATGAGTATCTATACTCTCGCTCTGGTATCTCCAAACTGTAGACTCAAGACTCATCTACTAAAGAAAACGATTGTACACCAATCTTTCGGATCAATCACCATCCTCGTGATGATCCTATGGTCGGGAGCATTTTATGAGTTAATAATGATTTATTCATGTCTTAAATTTTCAACTCTTGAAAATATGAATTATCATTATCATTAACTCAAAGGATATATCACAGACATTAAATACATATATGTGATAGAAAATAATCCATTTTATTCATTTTAATCAAAATTATAATTTTATCCCTAGAAGTGTATTACAAGTGTCAGCCAATTCTGGCTTCTAGGACACATATATCTAACAACTCATTGTTAACTTCAATTTATGTATTGAGAAATAGGCGGTTCCCTCTAAAATCATTCCTACCCACACCGTATGAGAATATGCATGTAACATGGAAAACCAAGTTTGAGTCATCTTAGAATTTGGGGTTATGCGACTCATATCAAAAGACAACAAGCGGACAAGTTAGAGTGTAGGTCCTTCAAAGCTCGATTCATAGGATATCCTAAAGAGTCATTAGGATACTATTTTCTATATTCAAGAAGACCATATATTATGATTGTGAGTTGATATGGCATCTTTCTAAAAAATAGTTTATTTCAAGATAGCGGCATCAATTGAAAAGTATATTAAGCTATCTCTCTCCTTTGTATGTTGGCTATAGCATGTTCATTGAAGGAACTGGATTGCATCAAGATGGAATCTATCTACCTCGGTGGTAGAGGAGCAGCCCTATGATGATCATGAGAATCAAGTCCAGAAGTCCATGGCCATGGCAGAGTGAAATAATAGAAAGAGTTTCTATTTAGATTTTCACATTGGACTCGAATCGAATGATTACATCATATGACAGAGACTAGGGTTTGACGAGTTCACCTAAACCCTAATCTGATCGGGGCTCAAGATAGAAGAACTTAATCACACAGGTAGCTGCACCAAGAGGTTCGCATTCAGCTCTAATGGGTTGCCACCATATACTGCTAGGTGTCACTGATGGATTTTGGGAGCAATTAGAATGATTTAGATGATCGATCATTCTAGCTGTTAGAATCAGAAGAGTTCTGATCCATCAAAAGAAGTTTTGATGATGTCGATGATAGAGATCATGATATATCCCATTACCATACAGTATTGAACCTAACTGGGTCACACAAACAAGGGTTTGAATCTGATGATCATTAATTGAACTGATCCAATTCAATTGATCTGAATGAGATTCAATTAGGTTCAAGGAAATCGTGCTAGCACTTGATTGAACCTAACGTTCTTCTTTTGCTATCATAAATAGTTGTCCTGACTGAGCCAAAGGAGTTTATGCTCATTCAAAGGCCTTCACTTGATCTGACTGGAGCTTGTCCAGGTTGGAGAAAGGTTGTCTTATTTTGTAAGACAATACTTGCCATTTTTGGTCACCTACCATTTTTCGTCCTTTGACTTTGGTCAAAAGTTGACCTTTGATAGATCAAATTTTGATCATTGATTCTTTGACTTCTGTCCACATGTCATGCACCTATTGGAGAGCTGGTGGGGGCCTGTCCACCTATCAGAACTTGGCAAGGAGGAGGGCGCATGCCACCCTTGGCGTGTGCTCAAGCTGGATGCACCCAGGAGTCTCTGTTTGATAAGGACTCCATCTTCCTTTTGGATTCCATTTAGACTTCTCCTAAGAACCATGTTTGACTGGTCTTAGGTGCCATCTAAGGAGGAATCTATGGGACTCTATTCCCACCAATCAAATTTAGATCTGATTTCATAAAGGATTGTGATTGGTTGTGAAGAAGAGGAGTTGGATCATGCTTAGTCTATAAATAAGACCCTACACCCAACTCAAGGAATATCTGAAATCTGAGAAAAAAGTTCTCCATGCCCCAAGGATTCCTCCCTCTTCCTCCTCCATGCCAAGTTCTACTTCTCCCTCTCCTCTCCACGTCCAAAAGGAATTTGGATCTTGGTTGGTGCAATCCAGACGAGAGAAAGGCGACAAAAAGCTAGAAGGCTGCACTGTTGCAAAGGACAACTGCTGATCTTCAAAAGGTGTTTTGAAGATCCTCCAGATCAGATCCAGATCTAATTTTTAGAGACATGATAGAGAAGAAGAGGATCTCTAGATCTAGCTTGAGTGGATACCGGTAGAGGCCAGGCACTTGCATGGCTAGATTCAGAACCTTCCGCTGCTTACAGTCATCAATGGATAATAGGATTACCCTACATCAAGATAAATTAAATTAAATTTAATTTATTTAGATTTTATTTTTATTATTAGAATAATAAGGATCAGATCTGAAACATCTCAGATCTGATTAGGATCAAAGAAAAAAATTTTTGAAATATATCTCTTGATCCGATCAGATCTGAATGAACCTAGTCCGAAAAATCAGGATTTTCCTTCGCTATGTCCATATAAGCCATGAAATTTCTTTCTCTAAGAAGGATTGTCCGATAACTCCTAATGAGAGAGATCTTATGAGTAGAGTCCCATATGCTTTGGCAGTGGGATCTATCATGTACGCCATGATATGTACAAGATCAGACATGGCATACTCACTAGAAGTAGTGAGTAGATGCCAGTCTGATCTTGGAGAAAATCACTGAAAAGTGGTTAAAGCCATTCTTAAGTATTTAAGAAATACTAAGAACCAATGGTTGGTTTCTGGTGAGTCAAATCTGAAACTCATGGGATTTATAGACTCCAACTTTCAATCTGATGATGATGACAGTAGAAGCATGTCGGGATTTATCCTTACTCTAAATGGTGGAGCCATCCACTGAAAGAGTTTCAAGCAGTATATTGTGGCAGAGTCTATTTGTAAAGCAGAGTACATCGCAATATTATATACCGCGAAGAAAGCTATGTGGCTAAGAAAGTTTATCATCGAGCTCGAAGTAGCACCCTTCGTTGATGGCCCAGTCCTGCTCTACTACGACAGCATTGGTACCATAGCTCTAGCAAAGAAATCGAAGGCACACTAATGGACGAAGCACATTCTGTGCTGCTTTCATCTAGTCTGGAAGATTATGGATCAAGGTAACGTCGACCTTCAGAAGATCGATGGAAAGAAAAACTTGGCCGACCCCTTCACTAAAGTCCTAGCAATAAAGGAGTTCAACAACCACAAGTTGAAGATGGGTATTAGATATTGTGTCGAGTGGCTTTAGGATAAGTGAAAGTTGTTGAGAAATATGTTCAAAAATCAACGTCAGTCTATTGATGGTTGAGCTATATTATAATTATAATAAATTTATTAATTAATAAAATATATTTTTGATATTTTTTATCATAAGTTTTCATCTTCTAATAAACTTCATTATTGTGATATGTTGTTAATAAGGATATAGCATCTATCGAGCATAGATCACTGTATGCCATATTGATTGGTTGTCCTCTTAATCAAGGAGTATGGAGACACTGGTATGACATACATGTGAGATATAGGGGTACATCATCATTGAACGTGACCAACTCCATACCATTTTGCTGTTGAGAATGTTTCTGATGGGATATAGGTATAAGTATCCCTTAGATCTGAGATCACTTCAGTGGCTTGCAAGCAATTCACTATGCTTTGGCATCGAACTAACTAAATTTTTAATTGAATAATGAAAGATTTTTGTGATCTGATCAGATCTGGATGAACCTGAACCAGGAAATCAGGATTTCCCTTCAACTAATATTCCATAAACTTAATTCTTAATTAAGTTGGGTTCATAAACAAAATATGCACAATAAATCCTAGGGTTTCAGGATCTAGGGTTTTGCAGAAAGTAAGTTTTGGGTTTCTGATTAAGGACGAACACGCAGCACCCCTACACGTCATAAGAACACCCCATCGAATGGGAAGAGAGGGCCTTTAAACCCTTCTTCGTTCTTATGACCGGACGGCCAAGAGGAACGCCTTAATCAGGAACATTCAATACTACAAAACAATATCAGATCTATATCATATATCTCATATATAAAGTAGATCTAATCATGGCATATTTTGCATACATCTCATTTATCATAATCATGCATGTTTTTAGATCTAAATTATCACATAATAATCTGAAAAATTAGATTTAAATTGATCTAATCAAAATAAATTCTAATCTAGACAATTATGTAGAACTATTCTACAACTAGTCTAGTCATGCATCAATCATATCTCATATGATATTCAAAAATTAAATAATTTTTATTTGATGTTTATTAGATGTTATTATAACACTTATAATATCAGAAAATAGTAAATAAAAAAATCTAAAATATGATTTAATCAGATTAAATCAAAGACATGCAAAACTATTCTATAGAACTATTCTATTCTAGAACTAGTCATGCATATCTTCATGTTCTTAGATCCAAATCATTTAATTTTAATTTTTCTGATTTCAGATCTGATCACATCTCATGTAACATCTGAAATCACTTTATTTTCTAATTAAAATAAAATTAAAATCAGATCTAAACAATTTAGAACCATGGCTCTGATACCAGTTGAAGGGAAATCCTGATTTCCCGGTCCAGGTTCGTCCAGATCTGATCAGATCAAGAGATATATTTCAAAAATTTTTCTCTTGATCCCAATCAGATCTTGATATATTTTAGATCTAATTCTTATTATTTTAATAAATAAAATAAAATAAGATAAATTAAATCAAATTTAATTTACCTGATTTGGGTAATCCTATTACCCTGTAGATGATCCTGATTGCAGCGGAAGGTTCTGGATCTAGCCACGCAAGCGCCTGGCCTCTACCGATATCCACTCGGGTTGGATCTAGAGATCCTCTTCTTCTCTATCACGCCTCCAAAAATCAGATCTGGATCTGATCTGGAGGATCTTCAAAACTCTTTTGAAGATCTGCAGTCGTCCTTTTGCAGCAGCGCAGCCTTCTTGCTTTTGATCGCCTTTCCTTGATCTGAATCGCACCAACCTAAGTCCAAAACCCTTTTGGACGTGGAGAGGAGAAGGAGGAGAAGTTTAGGCATGGAGGAAGAGGGGAGAGGCAGCCTTGGGGCGTGGGAAATCTCTATTGAATTTCATTAGCATTAGGGTTGGGCGCAGGGTCTTATTTATAGACCTCTTGTGATCCAACTCCTCTTCCTCTCAACCAATCACAACCCTTTGTGAAATCAGATCTAAATCTGATTGGTTGGAATAGAGACCCCTGGATTCCTCCTTAGAGGGCACCTAAGATCAGTCAAAGTTGGTTCTTAGAAGAACTCTAATTGAAATCCAAAAAGGAGATGGAGTCCTTGTCCAACAAGGACTCCTAGGCGCCTCCTACTTGGGCTCACGCCACCCTTGGCGTGCGCCCTTCTCCTTGCCAGGTTCTGGCAGGGGGACAGGCCCCCACCGGCTCTCCAATAGGTGCATGACATGTGGTCAAAAGTCAAAGTGTCAATGGTCAACGTTTGACCAGTCAAAGGTAGACTTTTGACCAAAGTCAAAGAACAAGAAATGGCAGGTGACCAAAAATGGCAGGTCATGTCTTATAAAATAAGACAACCTTCTCTAACTTGGACAACCTCCAGTTAGACCATATGAAGGCCTCTGATTGAGCACAAACTCCTTTGGCTCAGTTAGGATAACTTATTTGTGATAGTAAAAGAAGAACGTTAGGTTCAATCGAGTGCTAGCACGATTTCCTTGAACCTAATTGAATCTCATTCAGATCAATTGAACTAGATCAGTTCAATTGATGATCACCATATTCAAACCCTTGTTTGTGTGACCCAGTTAGGTTCAGTTCTGTATGGTAATGGGATATGTCATGATCTCTATCATCGACATCATCGAAACTCCTTTCGATGGATCAGAACTCTTCTGATTCGAACAGCTAGAATGATCGATCATCTAAATCATTCTAATTGCTCCCAAAATCCACCAGTGACACCTAGCAGTATATGGTGGCAACCCATCAGAACTGAATGCGAACCTCTTGGTGCAGCTACCTATGTGATTAAGTTCTTCTATCTTGAGCCCCGATCAGATTAGGGTTAAGGTAAACTCGTCAAACCCTAGTCTCTGTCATATGATGTAATCATTCGATTCAAGTCCAATGTGAAAACCTAAATAGAAACTCTTTCTATTATTTCACTCTGCCATGGCCATGGGCTTCAGGACTTGATTCTCATGATTATCATAGGGCTGCTCCTCTACCACCGAGGTAGATAGATCCCATCTTGATGCAATCCAGTTCCTACAATGAACATGCTATAGCCAACATACACCTCAGGGTTCCATATGGCTAGGAGACCGAGTAATGGTGTAGTCAAACTATAACACCCTCAAGGTGAACTGCCGATGCATCTCAGGTCAAAGAACCAGACACACTACTGCAGCATCGAGTCAGTCATTGACGAGAAGGTAGACTTCCTAATGACTACTCGAGGTGGTCACGCTCAGTGCCCTCATTCTCTAACGAGTACCTGTACTCTCACTCCGGTGTCTCCACACCGTAGACTCAAGACTCATCTACTAAAGAGAAGCGATCGTACACCAACCTTCCGGATCAATCACCATCCTCGTGATGATCCTATGGTCGGGAGCTGTTTATGAGTTAATAATGATTATTCATGTCTTAAATTTTCAACTCTTGAAAATATGAATTATCATTACCATTAACTCAAAGGATGTATCACAGACATTAAATACACAGGTGTGATAGTAAATAACCCATTTTATTAATTATAGTCAAAATTACAATTTTGCCCCTAGAAGTGTATTACAAGTGTCAGCCAATTCTGGCTTCTAGGGCACATATATCTAACATTTTGGGCATAGTCAAGTACTTGCAAAGTCGGTGTGTGATCAAGATGGGATTGACCACTCCAAGAGTTGGAGAAGAATGTATCATTGTATTTCAATATAGCAAAATCTTGGTCAGGATAATCCATGAGATGGATTTGGTATTTTGAAATACAATGTGGACCGCCTAATCGAAGTCAACAGTTGAACTCTGAGGTATCCTATGAGCATTTTTGTCAAGGGGATGAATTATATGGAAACTAGATCCACATGGATTCTAAGGATGTTGTTCTACACATTCGACCTATCCAGCTATCAGGTACCATTGCTAGATGATCACTTTTATTGGTACAAAAATTTATTCCTATACTACTAGCTTAGATTTGGACCTATGAGATCACATACATTAGATTTCATAATCCGATTGGATGGTTGATCAACGATTGAGAATCATTCTAAGGTTAAATGATCGATACGATTGATGTTTAATCTAGTGCAAATATTGTAGGAGGATCGATTAGCAATTTGATTGCTAATTTATTTAATTTGATTAAGATAGAAATTGAGATTAAGTCTAATTAAATATAATTTAATTAAATTTAGTTTAGACTTGATTGGATCAAGTTCAATTGATTTATTGGATAAGCCAAGTGCAAGAAAGAACCAGTCCTAGTTCAACTAGGATTTGGGTCAACCAAATTTTTTAATTTAATTAAAAAATTAAATCAAAATAAGATATAATTTATTTTAATTTAATTAAATTTTTAACTGGATTAAGATCTACTCTAATTAGGTTAAATTAATTCTAATTTGATTTGGTTCAAAAATCATGTTTGACCAAGTCAAATTAGAAGTCTTAGTGAGACTAGGACTTCTTTCCTTGTGCCACTTGATATCTCATGCCCACCTGACACCCCCATGCCTATTTTTTAGGATTTTTTTATGGAAAACCCTTTCTCTCAGGCCTTCACACATGCCCAACTCCCTCCTTTCTTTCTTACATGGAAAATGGTTATGGACCAAGTCAAATTTGGAGAGTTGTTTTGAAATCAAACTCTATTTGATAGAGTTATTGCAAACAAAATTCCTCCTTCCTTATATCAACCATACTCCTATTTTTTCTCTAGATTTTTCATTGGAATTAGAGGATTTTTATGTGACAAATTGTTGTGGTCCATGCCAAAGAAAAAGGAGGGGACTCCGAGGGGGCGCCCAAGAGTTGGGCACCCCAAGTCTTGCCCTTTTTGGACATTCCTTGCTAGGTATTTGACCAAGACAAAGAGTCTATCCTAACTATCTATCTAAAGAAAATTTTGAGCTGCATGTCAGAGGAATTCCAAACCATTGAGAGGGCTCTTGGGCATATGAAAATCAGAGAGAGAGAACCTTGGGGCATGGGGATTTCATAAACTCCAATCTAGGTGTCTAGGTGAGAAAAAAGAAAAGAAGAAGAGGATCTTCTTATAGGGTTCTTTTGCTCTTCCTTTCTTCTTTTTCATAGAGATTTTCAAGTGTTGTTTCAGATCGAATGTCTCTTCCTCTTCTTCTAATTTTTTGGAGTATCTATGTCTTGAAGAAGGAAGCACCAGATCGACCGTCGAAGAAGGATTAGCACAGTACTAGCATACTATACTGATTTTCTGCATCAAACTTCTGATCTGGGTTCATGGACTCTTGTGGACATCACTTAAAGATCAGACATGTGTGCGGCTTGGAGCTTCATCCTTCAGCCTGGATCAGTAAGTTAGACATCTAACTTGCATAGGTAATATGGATCTGATCTATTATTATATACTTGCATTAGATGTAGTGTAGATACATGTTGATATGATCAACATATTTTTCTTTCTAATATTTTTAATTTTTAATTTAATCTCATGCTATAATCATGTAATAAGATCTTAGATCTAGGGTTTTCTTTTTTTTATGAATAAATTTTAATTTATTTTAGTCTTTTATTGTCTGATCTTGAAAAAGTTTCAAGATCTAGTCCTGAAATTCTAGATCTGATTTCTTCAGTACGAACACTTTTAGTTTGGCATCAATCCACTTCTATATAAATAGATGACTATTCTATCCATTTCACATATTTTTCTATTGATTCATTTCTTACAAGAACAATGAGCCTATCCTTGAACTAAGAGTGCAGCATTTTTAAAAGCATAATCACAGAAGTAAGGGACATCATTACAAATAGAGATGGTTTGTAATGCTGCCCGAACCTTCCCTATGTTCAAGCACTTTGCATGCCAAGATCAAAGCATGCAGGGCATGTCTCAGTCCCATGTTTGCAAAGCTATTCAAACATTCCCTCGGCTCGAGCACTTTGCATGTCGAGATCGAAGCATGCAGGGCACATCTCAACCCTGTATTTGCAGCCTGAATCTTTCCTCAATTTGAGCACTTTGTATACCTAGATTGGAGCACGTAGGTCATGTCTCAGCCGCATGTTTGTAATGCTATCCAAACCTTCCTCGATTTGAGTGCTCTGCATGTTGAGACCAAAGCGCGCAGGGTATATCTCAGCCTCATGTTTGTAGCCTATTGGTGTAGAAATCTGTGAGGATGCCCGAGGTAGCTAGAGTTGAGGAGACGAGGCCATTGATAGGACCTACAAAATAAAATCTAAATTGAAGGTTGGTGGCTTCAGTAGGATTCTCTGATGCTCAAGTTAGTTTTCTGACCAACTAGAATGAAATGCTCAGAAAATAGAGAAGCAAAGTAATGGAAAAGAAGAGAGCTTGAAGAAAAATGTATCTAGAGGGTTCCTTTTATAGATGGAGCATGTAACAAACTGATGGTGACAACCATAATAACCTGGTAGTGGGCCGCTCAGGCCATGTGGAGTTTGTTATAGAAGATGAGTTGTCATTTGTCATGATTTGTAAGCAGTTTCGATCTATTTGAGGATGTTTGGATTAAGATTGGGGATTTCTATGCTTATCGATTGATCATGGGTGTTGGCGAGTTGGGTTCGAGATTGGCCGGCCAAGCTTGAGAGTCAATCAGCATATAGTGAACCAGCATCTGATTGAAGTCCATCGAAGGGGCCTCTTATGGTTTTGAGAAGTTCGGCCATATTCTAGGTCATCTATAAGTGGGCCCTTTCTGGCTTAGTTCGACTGGAGGTAGTGCAATCGGAGGAGTCCATCCAAAAGGACTACTGCTGAAGGGGTTCATCTGGAAGGAGCATGGCTGAAAGAATCTATTTGGAAGGAGCACTGCTGAAGGAGTTCGTTTGGAAGGAGCGCTGTTGAAGAAGTCCGTCCAAAAGAAACATGGCTGAAGGAGTCCATCCGAAAGGAGCATTGCTGAAGAAGTCCATCGAGAAGGAGCACTGCTGAAAAGTTTGTTTGGAAGAAAGCATGGCTGAAGGAGTCCATCTGAAAGGAGCATTGCTGAAGGAGTCCATCGGAAAGGAGCGCTACTGAAGGAGTCCATCGAAAAGGAGCGCTACTAAAGGAGTCCATCTAGAAGGAGCATTGCTGAAGTAGTCTGTCCGAAAGAAGCACTGTTGAAGAAGTCCATCCGGAAGGAGCGCTATTGAAGGAGTCCATCTAGAAGGAGCATTGTTGAAGGAGTCCATCGTTTACAATATAGGATGTCATCCATCTTCAAAATTCATCGCCAACCAAGGTTGGGGAAATCACTCATTCTGTGGTTGAGAAGGTTGGCCAATTCTCAGAGAATGGTGGCTAAGGACTTTGGTGGGGGTTATTTTACCCCCAATACTTGTCTTCCTACTTTCGAGTTTGAATTTCAGATGAAGAGAGTATGAAAATTACTAGCACCGAAGTACTCCGAGGCCAGTCTTGTTTCCACTCTCAAAAAATGAATCAATCTAGCCCTTTTTAAATTGGCACCAATGTTTTTAATGCTAAATGACCTAAAGAGATGAAATCTATTGAAAAACTCACCCAGTACAAAGCTTCATATTATGATGCAATTATTGCCCTGATAGGCGTTCGGGGTGAGTGGGGCATGCAGCAGGCTGGGTTTGGCCAAGGAGGATCTATAATCATAACTTTCTTTGATTCTGTATGCTATTTAAGTTATTCTTCTTCTCTTTTCTAGATCTTCATCTCTATTTGAGTCTTCCTTCTTGCTTCATTCATTCTTCTTCGTCTCCGCATGCTCCAGCCTTTCCATCGATTTTCTGACCATCAATGATTGATTCCTGCCCTCTCGACCATTTCACCTTATTTCTTTTCATCCACAACCCTTTTGACCATTGGAGTCCCTCTCGGTTGCATCTCATCTTTCCGATCATCTTCTTATCGACCTAGGTTAGTCCTCTATCATCCTTTCTTCTTTTCTTTTATTTTTTGGCCTTTCAGTCTTGTATACGAATTTCACTGTTCTTCCCATAAGGTTTTATAACCTTTTCCTCATGGCTTTCCTAGAGATTTTTAAGTTTTTTTATTCAAATATCTTCCAAAACATCGCAGTCATCCAGTTTTGGGAGTTTGTCCGGTCCCTCTTTCCAAAACCCAAACCCAAATTCCAAAGAAAAGACCAAACTTAGGGATGTTCCCTAGCCGAACTTCATACCTAGAACTATTTTGTGTTTCTTATCCCTTGATGACCTTTTCTTAATTAGAATCTAGTATGAAATCTCGCCCGAGTATGAATTAAAACTTTCTGGATCAAGCGATTGAGCTTGCTCCCCTCCTCCAGGCCATTTTTGTCTGTATTTAGAGGCTTTCCATGCCAGACTTTTTCTCTCCCCCTTTTCGTAGTTGCCCTCTTTTGCTTTTTAAATATTTTCTTTGCCTCCATAGTATTGAACTCCTTTAGATTTATTATTGGCTTTATCATTCTTTGTCTCTCTATTGAAGTTCGTCCCACCATATCCTTGTTCCAGAGCTACTATACTTTTAAGTATCATCCTTCTGCGAAGAACTGATGGTACTTTTCATCCTAGTTCAATAGGAAAGGACAGTTGAAAGGAGCTCCTTCTTTCATTCATAACTGAAAGAAGAAATTTTTTTCCTGTCCTACCCAACCCTAGAGTTGGGCTCCACCCTTGGGGTCTTCTTAGAGAATCGATTCACCAAGCTCCCGAGCTAGATCGACATGACCTTGACTCCTACAATAAACTAAAGAATCATAGAATTCCATCATTGTCCAAACTCCTCTATGAGCAACTCCTATTCAACTTTGGCCTTAGCCCTTTCAATCCTACTGGTATATCCTTACATTTCATAAGTTTCCTTCTTGTAATTTTTTTTAAAAATTATAGCTCCTTCTTTATTGCAAAGATGGATGCTAAGGCAGTTGAAATGCTCGCTAAGGGGCTTCACATACATAAGAGGAAAGAGAAAACACCCATCGAGGCTTCAAAGAAGGCAAGGGTCGATATCCTGAGCTCTGCAGCACCCATCGATACCACCACTACTCCCAGGGTGGTTGGTGGTGATGAGGTTGTTTCGATTGTTGAGGTTGGTGCCGATGATGGGGCCGCAACACCTTTGACATCTTCAAGCCCTCCTACTGAAGTTTAGGTTCTGGAGCTTCCTATGGGAGGAGAAATGAGAGAAAAAAGGAAGGTAAAAAAGAAGTCAGTCACCACAAAAGTTCGACGTAAAGCTCATCCCAGCAAGTTCGACAACGACGATGAAGACTCGAAAGAAAATTCCTTCTGCAACTAGGATATCATCAAGAATTTAGTTGATAAGTTCACCCTACCCGAGGTGGTAGACAAGATCGCTGACTTCGATTATGAGT
Source organism: Cocos nucifera (assembly GCA_006176705.1). Classification (NCBI taxonomy): domain Eukaryota; kingdom Viridiplantae; phylum Streptophyta; class Magnoliopsida; order Arecales; family Arecaceae; genus Cocos; species Cocos nucifera. Next base: position 19,023 of record QRFJ01004359.1, on the reverse strand, counting down.
AGCGCACTTGAGATTCCCTCGAAGCCTTCCTCGAGGTACTTAACTTGTCCATACTCTCTCCCCTTATATATATATATGTCTAACTCAATTTATTTCATACAGTTGGATCACCAATTGCTTGCTCCCATCAAAATGGTGAATTGCTTGAGGTCAGAAGCACTGAAGGCTCAGGAGGATCATCGAGCCGAGGTCAGCCACCTCCAGGATGGAAAAGCCATCAAAGTCGATCACCTCATGAAGGAGAAGGCTATTGAGGTCGAAGTTCTTCAAGAGGCACTCAAAAAGGAAGAGTAAATATCGATGGAGTTGAAGACTGCCTTGGCTTTGGAAGAAGAGAGGAGGAAGAAAGTTGAAGCTGAGATCGCCGAACTGAAAGAGCAAGTTTTGAGATAGATCTTGGAGGTGAGGGCTCAAGTGGTAGAGTTCAAGATCTCCTATGAGATGAGGGACTTGAATGTCAAGTTTAGCGAGGAAGCCTTCATCAAGGGGTTCGAGCTTTATGAGGATAGGATAGCTAGCAAGTTTCCTGAGCTTGACCTCGACTTTCTTATTGAAGGAGCTCTTGATGAAAAAGTTGGACCTCCTGCTTCCGTAATCAATCTTCCTCCCGTCGAGCCTGCTGCTGAAGAGCCGAGGATGATTGACGCTACATCAAACTCCTTGACTGCTCCTCCAGAGGTCTAAGACCTCTCAATTTATATATATATTTTTTATTTGTTTCTTTCTCATTATTTAAAAAATATTTTAATTAATAAAAATAAGTTTACTTTAAGTTTGTGTCATGGTATGCTTGTTTTTTAAAATTCTCCTAGTGAAGATAATCATGCTTCGTCTACCCCTGTCGATGCTACCCTGTTGCCCTAAGGCCTTTCTTTAAGATCTGTCATTAAGAACCTGAAGAGGGAGATCAATCAAACTAAGAATAAGCTAAAGAAAGCAGAGGACGAGCTTCAAAAGTTGAAGAAGCATTATTTGGAAGCTATAGTTAAAGTCACCCACCTTCGACAAGTCTATAAAAAGGATGTCATGGATTATATCAATAAGAAGAGAGAAGCTCGGTAGTGATAAGGCATAGACTCTGACGGCCAAGACAAGCTCTCTAAAAGTCAAGCTGAAGGCTGTGCAAGAAAGAATTTGATTACTTAAAGGAAGCTTGAAATGGTCCACCAATTGGAAAGAATATGGCTGGGACTAGACAAAGAAGTTCTCCGAAGTTCAATGTCAATTACAGGTAGCTAAGGATTCTCATAATGAATACAGATGTGATTGGTGTGGCCAAGTTGCTGACCTCAAGGGAAGGCTTCAAAGAGCTGATGATGAGATCGCTCGACTTCGATGATAATTATCCGAAGAGACTCGAGCTAGCTCGAGTAGGGACTCGATGGAGGTTTTATCTTTATGGAGCTCTCTAGAGAGCTTGTCTACTTTGTATGAAAATAGCCAGATGGAGCTGTAGGAGTTGAAGGTGCAGATGGTCTACCAATAAGATGCTGTGAAGGATGCGGAGGCCGAGTCGGCCATATTAAGAAAGAAGCTGAGGGAAGTTGAGGATGATTTTCGAAAGCATAAGAAGTTATTGAGTTAAAGTCTGGCAGCTCAGTGGGAGTTTGAAGAAAAGATTAAAGACTTGAAGTTATTTCTGGTGTTGGCTGGTGCTGACAGTCCAAAGTCTAACTCCGTGTAGGACTTCGATATCTTTTTCTCTTCTTCTTCTCTCTCCTTTTTAACTGGTCCTACAGATCTTTCCATGTACCAAACTTTTATTTTAATAAAATACTATCATTGTCTCATTTAAGATGGATGCTTTCATAGTTTTTTTATTCTCTTCTTCTTTTCTCTCTCTCTTCTTTTTCTCCTACAATTATGAAGTTATTCTTCGATAATGGTTATAGTTTGCTGTGCCATATGTGCCCTTTAATTGTAGATGATGGCTCTTGGATAAGTTTTTTTTGGATTTGTATAATTGGATCCTTGCATCTTTTATGTCTGGATGAGGTCCTCCTCCTTTTTCTGACGAAGTTATTGGGGCACAAAAGGGTCGTTGAAAGGGCCCCTTTTCATGTCCTTCTATCAGAACGAGATACTCCTCCTATTCTTGACAGGATTGGCCTTTATCTTTATTAGGACGAGGTCTTCATCCTGTCCCTAACAAAATCATTGGGACACAAAAGGGCCATTGAAGGAGTCTCTACCCATGTCCTCCTACTAGGATGAGATTCTCTTGTTAATCCTGATAGGATTGGCTTTCATCTTTGTGAGGACGAGGTCCTCCTCCTATCCCTAATAAAGTAATTGGGATACAAAAGGGCCATTGAAAGGATCTCTTCCCGTGTTCTCCTATTAGCACGAGGTCCTCCTCCTATTTCTGATAGGATTGGCCTTCATCTTTGTTAGGATGAGGTCCTCCTCTTATCCCTAACAAAATTATTGAGGCACAAAAGGGCCATTGAAAGGTCCTCTCCCCATGTCCTTCTGTCAAGATGAGGTCATTCTCCTATTCTCGATAGGGTTGGCCTTCAATTTTGTTAAGACGAGGTCCTCCTTCTGTCCCTAATAAAGTTATTAGGGCATAAAAGGATCATTAAAAGGGCCTCTCTCTATGTCCCTCAGTCAGGAGGAGGTCCTCCTCCTAATCTTGATAGGATTAGCCTTCATCTTTGTTAGGATGAGGTCCTCCTCCTATTTGTAACAAAGTTATTAAGGCACAAAAACATCATTGAAAAGGCCTCTCCCCATATCCCCTTATCAGGATGAGGTCCTTCTTTTGTTCCTGATAGGATTGGCCTTCACCTTTGTTAGGACGAGGTCCTCCTCCTATCCCTAACAAAATTATTGGAGCATAAAAAGGGCCATTGAAAGGGCCTCTCTCCGTTACCTCCTATTTAAGAATCGAAGGCCTTCACCCATGCTTGGATGAAGTTCACCACCTATCTTAAGTAACCAGAGGTCTTCTACTCCACTTAAGAATGGAGTTCAATTAAATCATTTCCTGGCATCATATAGTTTTCTGAAGAACTAAGATGTTGAAATAAAAAAATTTTATTGAGGCAAGATTATTGATAATACATTCGCAAGTTCTCTAAATTTTAAGGTTGCAGTAGTACTGACCTTTGAGCTCTTTTAGATAATATGTTCCTAGTCAGACGATTTTCATGACTTCATAGGAGTTTTCCCAGTTTGGGGCGAGCTTTTCTTGATTTTGAGGTTGTGAAATATCTGCTCGTCGAAGCACCAAAGCTCCTACTCAAAATGTCTTACTTCTGACCTTAGTGTTGTAATAGCGAGCTACCTTTCGCTTGTAAGCTGCCACTCAAATTTGAGCTTTCTTCCACTTCTCTTCCAACAGATCAAGGTTTGCTTTAAGATCCTACGAGTTGCTTTGTTCATTAAAGGCTTCAACCTGCACTAAAGAAAATTGAAGTTTGACTGGAATGACTACCTCTATTTCGAAGGCTAATGCAAAGAAAGTTTCTCCAGTAGGTAGTCTTTGGATAGTTCGATAGGCCCAAAGCACATGGTAGAGTTCATCCACCCATGTTTCTTTTATTCTTTCAAGCCTTGCTTTTATCCCTTGAAGCAAAGTTCTGTTAGTTACCTCGGCCTCTCCATTTTTCTATGGATGAGCTACTAATGTAAAGTGGTAAGAGATGTTCAGGTCTTCATAAAACTAAGTGAACCTCGTTCCTACAAAATGGCACCCATTGTCAGTGATTAATGTCCAAGCTAGGCCAAAACTGTAAAAAATTGACTTCTAGATGAAGTCTTATACTTTAGCTTTAGTAATTTTTACTAGAGGTTCGACTTCAACCCACTTGGTGAAATAATCCACTACCACTAGCAGGAACTTTTGTTGTCCAGGTACCATAGAAAAAGGTCCAAGTATGTCAATCCCCCATTGTGCAAACGACCAAGGAGCACTTAACGATGTGAGCTGTTAAGCCAGCTATCTTTGAATGTTTTCATTTCTTTGACATCTATTATATTTTCTTACATAATCCACCATATCTTGGTGCATCGTTGGCCAACAGTATCCATGCCGAAGTAACTTATATGATAAGGATCTCACCCCCATATGATTTTCGCATATTCCTTCATGAATGTCTCTCAAGGCATAATTAGCTTTGGAAGGTTGGAGATATTTGAGGAGTGGCAGGAAGTACGACCTCTTGTATAGCTTATCTTCATACAGGACATAACGGGATACTTGATTTCTCAGTTTTCGAGCTTCTTTTTGGATTTCTTGAGATAAGAAATCAGTAAGTCAATCCAACTAGGCTCGTGATGGATTTGCATTATTATTTGGAACTCACTACTACAGAAATGGCCTATGACAGTGCATACTATGGCAGCGGTTTTTGAAACCGCTACCATAGCTCCTACGGTAGTGATTTTTGTTAATCGCTGCTATAGGTCGGACCTATGATAGCGATTTTTGTAACCGCTGTCATAGATCCGACATATAGCAGCGGTTACAGAAAACCATCGTTGTAGGTTGGATCTATAGCAGTGGTTACAAAAAACTGCTGCCATAGGTTGACTTATAGCAGCGATTCATTGTAACCGCTGCCATAAGTCAGACCTATAGTAGCGGTTAGTAGGAACCATTGCTATAATCTGATTTATGGCAGTGATTAATTATAACCACTACCATATATTTTTTTTTTATTCTTTAAATATTATATAATTTTAAAATTTAATGTCCATCTTTATTATTCATTATCTAAATAATTATGATTAGAGTGTTGTTGCAAAAGGTCACCTCAATGCGATGGCCCTAGCTTCGTCGGTTAGAAAAATTCAATTTTGACGACCACGAACGATGATACGATGATCTGATAGATGGAGACCTTTGATGGATCCAAAAACCTATAACAATGATCTTGATGATGTTTGTAGTGTACTATCAAAGTTTCACTTCAAATGGATATCATTATCTTGGTCAATTTAGTATAAGTTAGTTTCGGTCCTTAAATGATAAACGAGCGATTAAAGGACCAAACGGTGTCCGATTATGAGATAATTTTTTTTATAAATAATCTTGACTACTACTTTAATCATCTTTTATGATGGTGATTATAAAATTCAACTCATGAGATAAAGAACAATCTAAAACTATACGTTTTCTAATAACCATTCTAAAACTTCATCGGTTATTATGCTCGTACTTTTGTAATATCTGCTTGACATCAATAGTTTATACGAAAATCATTTTAGTTTTACTATCGTCACCATATAAAATATTTAAAATTATAATAAAGATTATTTAACTAAAAAATTATCTCATAATCAGATGCCGTTTAACCCTTTGATTGCTTATTTCTAATTCAACAGCTGAAATTATTCCATACTAAATTGACCATGATAACGATATTCGATTGAAGTGAAACTTTGATAATATACTAAAGACATCATTGAGATCATCATTGCAGATTTTCAAATCCATTGAAGGTCTTCATCTATCAGATCATCGCATCATCATTTGTGATCATCGAAATCTCATTTTTTTGATCGATGAAGCTAAGGCCATCGGATCGAGGTAACCTTTTGTGATGATACTCTAATGATAATTATTTAGATAATAAATAGTAAAGATGGATATTAAATTTTAAAATTATATAATATTTAGAGAAAAAATAAGAAAAAATTATTTTCAATCTATGATAGTGGTTATCAAAAATCGCTGCTATAGATCTACAACAGCGGTTATAGAACCGCTGCCGTAGATCTATGGCAGCAGTTTTGGATAACTGCTATCACAGATTTATGGCAGCAATTTGATAATCACTGCCATAGATCTATGGCAGTGGTTTGATAACCACTGTCGTTAGTTAGGTTAAAAATTTTCAAATTTTTTCTTCCCTCTTGTGTATGCTTGATCTCTCTCTCTCTCTTCCTCCTCTTCATCATTGGTGAGGCTCCTTCCCCCCGACCGATGTCGCCCCTCCTCCCACCCGACCGATGTCACCTCTCCTTCCCTCCTTGGCCAGCATCCCTCCTTCCCCCTCGACCGATGCCACCCCTCCTTCTCCGTCTCCTTTGGCCCCCCATCCCCGGCCTCCGTCCCCCCCACCCCACCCCTCTATCCGACCCTCCCTCGACCCCCAGTGAAACCCCCTCCGACGAACCCCATTCGACCCTCCTCAACCCCACGCAAAACCCCCTTCGGCGAACCCCCCTCCACCCTCGCTCGGCCCCTCGTAAAAGTCCACCTCACCCTGACCTCCATCCAACCCTCCCCTCGGTCCCTAGCAAACCCCCCCGCTGGGGAACCCCCATTCGACCCTCCCTTGGCCCCCTATGAAACCCCCCTTCGGCGAACCCCCATCCACCCTCGACCCCTCATTGTCCCCATGAAACCCCTTCCCACACTCTATCCTCCTCCGATCCCAGTGCGAAACCAACCCCCTTCCGACGAGCCTCCCTCCACCCTCCTTTGGCCCCCGTGAAACCCCACCCCACCACCACCACCATTCTGACCCTCCCCCGATCGAGTGCAAAGTCTCCTTCGGCCTCCTCGTCACTATGCCCCCTCCCCTGGCCCCCCATCCCTGGCCACCCCTACTTTCTCTCTCTTTCCTCTTTTTCTCACTTCTCTATCTCACTATCTTGCTTTTATTTCGTAGGTTACCTCTAGTGCCATCGTCCTCCTCTAGCATCATCGTTGATGACCCTCGGAGCTTTCGATGTGACACGCTCTCTATAGTCGCAGATTTAATATTTTTTAATTATATAGTATTATTTATTAATTATATATATTTATAATAATTTATAGAATATTTATAATAAATATTATAAATATTTATTATAAATATTATAATTATCTGCATGCCATAGTTTTTGGGCCATGCCGTGGTGGTAGCCTTGGGCCATGCCATGTTGGCGGCTGTGGACCAGATCTATCAATGGATTGGGTTTAGATCAAAATCTGGATATTTAGATTTGGACCCAATTTTAATTACTAGTACCAGATCTGAATCCGAATACCCGATGGATCTGTTCTTGAGAGAGGAAGGGAGGGATCCGGCCTCGCTGCCATCATTGGGAGGGAGGGGGTCCAGCCTTGCTGCCATCATTGGAAGGAAGGGGGTCCGACCTCACCGGTGAGGGAGATCGAGAGAGGGAGAGTGGGAGATCAAGAGAGCGAAAGAGGGAGGGAGGGGATCTGACCTCATCGACATCACTGGGAGGGATGGGGTCCGATCTTATCGATGAGGGAGATCGAGAGAGTGAGAGAGGGAGGGATGGGGTCTAACCTATCGGTGAGGGAGATTGAGAGAGGGAGAGAGGAAGATCGAGAGATGGAAAAGCTAGGAGGGAGGGGTTCGGCCTCACCACCATCACCGATGAGAGATATCGAGAGAAGAAGTGATCAAGGAGATGGCACATAGTCGAGCCAGCTCAGATACGTAGTCGAGTTAGCTCGAGCTGTGATCGAGCCGACTAAAGGAGGACCCTAGCTGGATGTCTCAGGCATGAAGCCGACTGTCTCAGGCACAGAGCTGGCTCAGCTTTCGAGCGAATAGGATTTGATATGTCTCTCTAAGGTTCCAACTTTAAGCCCTAAAGTGCCACCATCATCTACATTGTTCTTTTTTCAAGTTTCTAGATTAACACCAAGGTTCGCATAAGAGATCGGATCTGTGACTGTTGCTCATCCTTAATTATTTATGAATGTAATTCATGTTGTAGAATTTATTGCATAACATTTTCTGGATGTTTATATCATATTGCTTTTGTTTATTGCATTGCATAACGATAGACCCATCAATTGATTAGTATACATATTAGAAACTATTTATTGATGCTATACTAAAATTATTGTTCAACATATTATATTGATTAATGTTTATTGATGTTGCAGGTCATGATGACACCGAAATGCCATCTAGCTTTCAGCCTTGCCCCTTGGTGGGTTACGTGTAGTTCAGCATCCGAGGAGCAGTCGAAGTATACTCCATCCACGTCGACATCGGCTACTTAGGGACCTCCACCATCGGCATCTGCTCCATCGATGATATCTACTCCATCGACAGCTGAGCCTCTATCGTTGCCCATATCTGGGCACATTCTACTATGCAGGCATCTGAGTGTATGTTTTTATTATATTAGCATAACTTTATTTTTTATATAACATTTGTACACTTATTTATTTGCATAACGTATTTGCATTGCAGGTGTATCATCCAGTCGGATATTTCACGGTCCCACATGTATGACATACGTGTGGAACTGCCAGCATTAGGTGATGGTCTATTACGATGCGGAGGGAAGGCTGATAGGGGAGACCACGTGGAAGATGCATTCCTTTTTTGGAGTGCTTGTGAGATGGTCGACATCATTCACGTAGAGCCTAGAGACTGGCATTTGATGGATGCTGCTGTCAGAGACCGAGTATGGAAGGAGATATGGATAAGTGCATGCATCTTAGTTATATTTATGCATTTTATATGTTTACACTATATATGTTTGATTAGAATAATTTTATAACTAATTTTTTATAAATTTATGCAGAGGAGCTATGACTTCTCCAATCATGAGAGGGCTCGAGATGCCTGACTGAAGAAAATCGAAGAGTTGTACTAGGGTTACAAGGTCAAGCTCTATAGAGAATGGCTCGAGCACTAACGAGACACTCCGATGGAGCTTGTTCCTTGGATGCAGGACTGTTCTTCGAGTCAGTGGGAGTGGATGGTTAGACACTGGAGGAGCCAGGAGTTTGAGATAAAATTTTTAACTTTTAAATTTTTTAATATGCTTAAAGTTTTATTTAAATTTTTTTTAAATATTTATTATTTATTTGAATACTTGTTAGGCTATGTTCCATCAGAATTGGAAGAACCGTGCAGCCTTAGAGTATACACACACTCTAGGCTGCGAATCTATGGCCAGTCATGTGCATAGAGAGATAATTAATTCTAAATCTTAATAGATAAATTAAATTTATATTTTTTATTATCTTTTTGATAAATTTGTTCTTTGTTATAGCTGATGAGAGATGGACTAATGCTCAGCCATAGCGAGATCTTCCGATCCAACCACACGAACAAGATGGATAGGTCGATGAATGCCACGATCGGGCATATTTTGTTAAGTATTAAATATATTAGTATATATGATTAGTATTATAGCATTTCTTATAAAATTTTATTTTAATTTATAATTATAGGATTAGTTAGATACGCTCGCAAGCGAGGGCTCGGATACCTCTGGGCCCCATGACCATCTATCTTAGGTCTTGGGGCCTGAGCACTCTAGAAGGATCCGATGCAGCCTCGGACAAATGTCGATGAGCTATTGGTCTATGGTGAGCATCTCCTCACAGACTTTCAGTGTCATTAGCTGGGAGGAGCTTGAGCAGGCGTTGGCATGGGCAGATCATGTTGCGATGCAGGCAAATCGGGATGAGGAGCGCACTTCTCATCTGAAGGGTATCGTGAGAGACATGATGTCGATGCTCAGCATACATTTTGGAGTCATAGGCTTTGAGGATATATTGGCCCACATTCTAGCTCTAGTTTTGGCTCTGGCTCCAACTTCAGCTCCAGCTCCGACTCCAGCTCTGGCTTCGACTCCAGCTCTAGCTCTCGATGATGATGATAATGATGTACATTTAGGAAACTTTTGATATATTTTATTTTTTAAAAAAATATTGTATTAAATTTTATTTGATAATAAAATTTTAGTATTTTAGAATAATTTTTATATTTATTATATTTTCTTGTATTATATATCTATATTTATCAGGTAAAATATATAAAAAGATAAAAATTTTATTTTTTTTAAATATTGAAGATCCACGATAGCGATTTTATATCTTCTACCATATCTGTGCCAACCACTACCATAGGTTTCTAGTGCAAATGGTGTCAACTGCTGCATTAAATCTATGATAGCGATTAAGAAACCACTACTATAGATTACCTATAGCAGCGATTATGTAACCACTGCTATAGATTAACTATGACAACGGTCACATAACCATTGCTGTAGGTCGATCTATTGTAGCAATTTATAAATCGCTGCAATAGGCTATCTATGGTAGCAGTTCAAACAGCCATTGTAACAACTGCTGCCATAGAACTATGGTGATGGTCATAGTAGCAGTGGTTAGAAAACCACTACCATAGCCTATGGCAGCAGTTTTTTAGGCTACGACAGCGGTTACGAACCGCTGTCGTAGCCCTTTTTTGTAGTAGTGACTCTTCCAAACTTGGGTGTTGCAGAACTTCGAAGAGAACTATCCTTGGCAGTTCATTTGGGACCAGGGTTTCCAATTTAAGTGAAGATCGGCTCTAGTATTCTCTGCCCTGGGAATCTACTGAATATCAAAACTATTAAAGGCTGAGATCAAGCTCCTTAAACTATTTAATCTACAACATGCAAGTAATCAAATTACAAAACCCTATATCAAGGATCTATAACATGTTATGATGTAAATATAAATATGAAATTAATTTAATTGTTAATGGTATTGATCATATCAATACCTAGATCTAGAATAATTCTAGATCTAACTCTAGATCGCATCTAGGTCACAAAGAGATCAGATCTCTTATCTTTGCATGGGTTAAGAACTCCATGGTTGAATTTGTTTTTTTGCCTTTGGAGCTACACAAGCATCCAACCTCTATAGGTGATCCATACGAATCTACAACATAGATCAGAGGTTCATCGAACGATGATCAGCTCGAAGTGCAAGCTTCTCATGGATCCCTCCTGATGGTTAATCAAATATATATTCTTTAGATCTCTTGGACACTCTAAGAGATGAAGAATATGATGAGGAATAAGGGAGGAATCCAACACTTGGATCTCCTATAAATCAGAAAATAAAATCAAGAAAAAATAAATCTTAAGAGAAGACAAATCTTCTCCTTCAGGACATCAACGGTTGATGTCCTAAAAATATCTCTATGCTAGGACAAGAGGAGACCTTCTCATCTAGAATTTTTTTTAAATTTTCATCTCTAAGATTTCTAATTTTATTGATACAAAAATTCTCACAATAATTGGAGAGGAAGGGTTCTCTAAAAAACCCTAAGAGAAGACCTTTCTTCTCTTCTCCTTCTCTCATCAGGACATGATCAGATCATGTCCAAAGATAACACCATGTTCCAACAGCTTGGAGTACTCATCCCCACACCCAAATCCTCTCTCTCTCTCTCTCTCTCATATTTTTATCATATAAAAATCATAAATTAAATAGAAAGAGAGAAACATAAAAGAAAAAATATAGGAGAAGACAATCTTCTCTTACCTTGTCTTTTCAAGACATCAATCTTTGATGTCTTAACTAAAGGCTCTTCTCCATGAATCATTGCACCACAAATCCTCCATGCCTTCTCCTCCTTTTCCTCTGACTTTTTATAATTTTTCTAAGATTTTTCATGTCATAAAACCATCTCATAAGAGGCATCCACCTTTTATTGCAAGACTAGGTCAAAACCTAGTCAAAGGAGAACTTCTATGGGGTGTCCAACTCTTGGATGCGCCTCCCTTGAATTTTGGCATGTCAAATAGAAAACCAACACCCAGAAAAAAGGGAGAAAGGGTAGAAATCAAAAGGAGGGTGTGGGTAGAGTTGGTGCACTAGGGAGGGAGGAGTTTGGGTCAAAGAAGACTCTTCCAAGTAGCAAACAATTTCCAACTTCCTTCTAGTTTTGACCAAGTAAAAATATATTCCAAATTATCTGATAGGTGGGGTATGGGGACCTCTCATTGGTGTGGGAATGTTCTCATAAACCTCAAAAAAATATATGTGGGTGTGGGCTTTCTTAGGCGTAAAAGAAAGAGAGAGAGTCCCAGTCCAACTTGGACTCCTCTAATTTGACTTGGTCAAAGCCTAGTTTAAATCATATTTAAACTAGATTAAATACAACCAATTAAAAGTGATCCTAATCTAATTAGGAGCTTAATTAAATTAAATTAAATTATATTTAATTCTAATTTAAATGTAAAGTCAATTTAGAATTAGATGCACTTAAATCCTAGTCCAACTAGAAATTGATTTTTCCTTGCAATTGGCTTATCCAAGAAACCAATTAGACTTAACCCAATTAAGTCCAAACTAATTATAATTGAATTAATTCAATTAGACTTGATCTTAGCCTGATTGCTCAATAAAATTGAGCCAATTAGCAATCTAATTGCTAATCGATCCTCCTACAATACTTGCATTTGGTCAAACATCAATCGCATTGAATGTTTGACCTTAAAATAATTCTCAATCATCGATTAACTATTTGATCAAGTTACAAGCTCTAATATGCATGACTTCATTAGTTTGAACCTAAGCCGATAGCATAGGAACCAATTTCTATATCAATCAAAGTTACCATTTAGCAATAGTTCCCGACATTCGAATTGGTCGAATGTATGCAAAGCAATATTCTTAGAACCTTGGCCCATGGATACCATATAATTCATTTCTATGATCAATAATGCTTAAGACAACTTTGAGTATGCTATCAAACACTCATACAAGTCATCTCTATTGTGTCTCAAAATTTTGCAAATTTTGTGACACCTCACGAGGATTATCCAGGCCTAGGTTTTGCTAAATTGAAACACAGCGAGTCATTCTTTTCTTGAAGTTAATCAGGAGTGGTCAATCCCATTTTGACTCACACACCAACTTTACAAGTACTTGACTATATCCAAAAATCTTTGGAACCTATATTAGAAGTACAAGCAGTCCAGCACTAAAGTATAATGAGTTGTTTGCAAGTCATCGTGGTGATCTCAAATCGGAGGAATACTTATATCCATTGGCCTTAGCTAGGTATTCTTGATGGTAGAGCAATACATTGATTACGTTCAGTGCAGATGTACTCCTACATCTCACTTGGATGCCATACTAGTATCTCCACATCATTTGATTATGAGGACAACCAACGTATATGGCATAAGCGACCTACACTTGATAAGTTATCGTCCTTCTTAATAACTTATCATTTGACTGTGAACAATTTAAGAACCATCCGATAAATCCTTCTTTATTGATTGATTATGGTTCTAAGAACTTCATCATAATTTAGGAGTTTATTTAAGAAAGATAGAACTTTTATGATGAACCAGCCAAATAACTATTATTATTAGATAATTCATAAACTAATTCCAATCATCTACCACTTAGATGATTGACTTTAGGACACATTTTCCAACAACTCCCACTTGGACTAAAGCCAATCAGAATGATATCAAATATCCTATCTTCCACTTGAGTTTGTAGAACTTCTTAGTTTCGAGGCTTTAGCAAATGGGTCAGTCAAGTTCTTCTTTTCCATTGATCTTCTAAAGATCGACGTCATCCTGATAAAATATCAAAGATGATAGCGATGCAAAATATGCTGGTCCTTCGATTCTTTTGCTTGAGCTATAGCTCCAGTTCTATGATAGGATTGGACCTTCTATGGAGGGTGGCACTCCCATCCTGCTAATGAATCTCAGCAACCATACAGCTTACATGGCAGCATCATATGCCGCAATGTCTCTCCATCACTAACCGAATAGGCTAAAGTATCTTGTTTGGAATCTTTCCAGCAGATTGCTCCTACAATTAGGGTATGAGCCAACATTCTCTAGCTGTCATCTTGTTCTAACTGAAATTAAAACATCTACATGTTTTAAGTTAGTACTTTCATATTTGAGTCACCGAACCTTAGTATTTTCTAAATACTTAAGGTTTGTCTATACAATCTTTCAGTGGCTCTTACTTAGATCAGACTGGTATCTGCTCACTACCTCTAGTGAGTATACCATGTCTAGTCTCGTACATGGAGAAAAAAGATGATAACTAAACCTTTATTCTTTGCAATGTCGGGATGTTATTCTCGATTAAGAGAATTTCATCCACAGACAACATGAGGAATAACACTATAGAATATTTTATCCAATTACAAATCTAGAATTTGTCTTTGCTCATAACAAAGGCATACGTTCAAAATGTATGTTCTAATTTTAAGGTAATATCCAAATGGGCTTTAAGATATTTACCTTTTCATTTGTGCTACTCTGATCCTTTTGAAAATCCATTCACATCTAATGGATTTTATCCCTTTAGGTGAATCAACTAGTATTCATACACTATTGATTTTCATGAACTTTAATTTGGATCATGTCGCTCCAAATCACTACATTGTATCCCTATAGGTGATTAGATCCTTGTTTTTCTCATCGAGCTCAATAGGATCGCCATCCTAAATCTAGATACTAAAGTATCTATCTAGCCAATGTGGTACTCTATGGATCTCCTTAAAGGTGACACTTTAATGGGTTCCGAATTTGATTTGATCAAATCTGGTTCTGTAGGTTTACTAGGTTACATCAGTTTTTTTCTACCAGTCAAACTTTTTCAAGTTCAACTTCACAGGCATCAATTCCTTCTCTAAGAAACTCCTTTCCAAAAGGAATGCCCTTCTGCTAGTGAACATCTTATGTCCTTCAGCATGGTAGAATTAATAACCCCTTAAACATCTATTGGACCAGTATCCATGTTTATCTATGTACAAACCTATGACATAGGCTGAGCAACCCCAAACCAGAAAGTGAGAGAGTTTAGATCTATGCCCAATCCATATCCCATATGGAATCTTTGCGATAGATTTACTCAGAACCTTTTTCAGAGTAAAACTAGTAGCCATAAGAGCACAACCTTGAAATAGGCAGACAAGTGAACCCTATAGTGGATTGAACCATGTCTAACAAAGTTCAATTCCTTCTTTCAAATACACTATGTTCCAAAAAGAAATCCACTAAGAGAGAATCCTATTCTCTCTCAGATATGTCACAAACTTACTGGATAAGTATTCACCTCCTCGATCTGATCGAAGAGTTCCAATGCCCTTTCCAGTTTGTTTTTCTTTTTCATTATTGAATCATTTGAATATTTCAAATGATTTAGGCCAGACGCACCCATGCCTAGATAGGTCATCTGTAATGAAATACTAATATCTTTCTTTGGCACTTAAGTTCATAAGTCCACATACATCACTATGTATGAGACTTAGAACTTTATCGGCTCCTTCATCTTTTTCAGTAAAAGGTGACTTTATCATTTTTCCAAGAAGACAAGATTCACAGGCTATCAATGATTCACAATCATTGATGTCGAGATTTTTCTCTCAAGCTAAGCCGTTTATCATATTGTTGTCAAGATGACTAAGCCTATAATGCCAAAGATAGATATCCATGGCATAATTTAACTTGGATGTGCACATTACACTTAACAGAGTGTATAAATATTAAATTTTATTTTTTTATTATCCATATATTATTATAATATTATTCATAATAATATCATAATAATGTCTTTTATTGATAAATGATAACTATCTCTGACCAAAAGGCTATCAGAGATCACATTTATCATAAATAATGGATAATAGTGATAATCACTCAAAATGACATCTATTGAAAATAAGCTTGACAAATCCTAAAACTAGGAGTGGAATAAGACTTTCATCCCCAATGTTCAGGTATTTCTCACCATTTTCAAATATCCCACTTATAATCTTTGCAACAAATTGCATAAGACTACCAGCATCTAATACCCATGTAGTAGAATTATTTATAGAAAAATTTTAAGGTGTTATCATATAACATCTTTAATGAGTAACTTTTGCTCCTTTCTCTTGTTCAGCCTGTTATGGTCAAGTGAAGCAAGATAATTCTTCTTCCTATGATCTTGCTTCTTGTTAGATATATGTGCCCTAGAAGCCAGAATTGGCTAACACTTGTAATACACTTCTAGGGGCAAAATTATAATTTTGACTAATATGAATAAAATGGGTTATTTTCTATCACATATGTGTATTTGGTGTCTGTGATACATCCTTTGAGTTAATGATAATGATAATTCATATTTTCAAGAGTTGAAAATTTAAGACATGAATAATCATTATTAACTCATAAATTGCTCCCGACCATAGGATCATCACGAGGATGGTGATTGATCCAGAAGGTTGGTGTACAATCGCTTCTCTTTAGTAGATGAGTCTTGAGTCTACGGTGTGAAGACACCGGAGCGAGAGTATAGATACTCGTTAGAGAACGAGGGCACTGAGCGTGACCACCTCGAGTAGTCATTAGGGAGTCTACCTTCTCGTCAATGACTGACTCGATGATGCAGTAGTGTGTCTGGTTCTTTGACCTGAGGTGCATCGGCAATTCACCTTGAGGGTGTTATAGTTTGACTACACCATTACTCGATCTCCTAGCCATATGAAACCCTGAGGTGTATGTTGGCTATAGCATGTTCATTGTAGGAACTGGATGGCATCAAGATGGAATCTATCTACCTCGATGGTAGAGGAGCAGCCCTATGATGATCATGAGAATCAAGTCCTAAAATCCATGGCCATGGTAGAGTGAAATAATAGAAAGAGTTTCTATTTAGATTTTCACATCGGACTCGAATCGAATGATTACATCATATGACAGAGACTAGGGTTTGACGAGTTTACCTTAACCCTAATCTGATCGAGGCTCAAGATAGAAGAACTGAATCACACAGGTAGCTGCACCAAGAGGTTCGCATTCAGCTCTGATACCAGTTGACGGAAAATCCTGATTTCTCGGTCCAAGTTCGTTCAGATCTAATCAGATCAAGAGATATATTTCAAAATTTTTTCTCTTTGATCTGTATCAGATCTGGGATGTTTCAGATCTGATTCTTATTATTTTAATAAATAAAATAAAATAAAAATAAATTAAATTAAATTTAATTTATTTGATTTAGATAATCCAATTATCTGTTGATGATCCTGTATATAATAACATCTAAAAAATAGTAAATAAAAATTATTTAATTTTAAACATCATATGAGATATGATTGATGCATGTCTAGATTAGTTGTAGAATAGTTCTACATAATTATCTAGATTAGAATTTATTTTGATTTGATCAATTTAAATCTAATTTTTTAGATTATTATGAGATAATTTAGATATGAAAACATGCATGATTCGATACATGAGATGTATGCAAAATATGCCATAATTAGATCTGATTTATATATGAGATATATGATATAGATCTAAAACTATTTTGTAGTATTGCATGT
The DNA here is from genome assembly GCA_006176705.1 of Cocos nucifera. Lineage (NCBI taxonomy): Eukaryota > Viridiplantae > Streptophyta > Magnoliopsida > Arecales > Arecaceae > Cocos > Cocos nucifera. The sequence goes on along the minus strand of QRFJ01004359.1, from coordinate 1,960 downwards.
TCTTGATTAAGGCATTCCTCTTGGCCATCCGGTCATAAGAACGAAGAAGAGTTTAAAGGACCTCTCTTCCCATTCGATGGGGTGTTCTTATGATGTGTAGGGGTGCTGCATGTTTGTCCTTAATCAGAAATCCAAAACTTACTTTCTGCAAAACCCTAGATCCTGAAACCCTAGGATTTATTGTGCATATTTTATTTATGAACCCTACTTAATTAAGAATTAAGTTTGTGGAATATTAATTAGGTCTAAAATTGAGAATTTTAGATCTAAGACATATTCATAATACTGGGTTCGGGCTTGGGTAGCTCAATTAGGTCTAAGCGGTTGATCAAACCGAATCAAGAGTTGGTTAGATGGGATCAACAATGCTTAAATTGACCAGCCTAATAGGATTAAGTCTGGATCAAGATCGAGTCACGATCAAGCAAGACCTAATTAGGCTCAGAGGTTAGAGTCTGGATTGTAGGCAAACCCAATTGGTTCTGGCTCAACAATTTGGTGTCTAAGGTAAGTTTGGCACATACGACCGATTGGTTTTTAATTGGAAGCTACTCGACCTGAATGTGTTCTTGTATGAGTTAATGGCATATTCCTTCCACCGATCTCACTTACCTGGCCATATCTGTTGACACAGTTCTGATCTGAGGTGGTCAATAATCCGAGCTAACCCATGCCACTAGGTTAGTCATAATTGTTATGACTAAGCCAAGTCTAGTTTAATGAGACCTGAATCAATTCTTCCTAAGAAAAGATTAAGTCTGAGGTCTTCCACCATTGTAGACATGCGGGCTCTTTTCGAGGTTGATTGTTCTCGACTGGATACAGTGGCTTAGTTGCACCGGGAAGATGCAACCATGTCTATTAGGCATTGGATGCTATGGGCTGGAGGATGAGTTGGGCTCAATATTTTGGATACGGTGAGAGACTCAATTAGGAACCCAGTCTATGCAAATGGTGGGTCTGACTTAACTAAGGAGTGGATCAATATTTCGGATACGGTGAGATTCATGAATTAGAGACTAAGTTTGGGTGCACCATGATTAGAGAATCATTGAACAAGAGTTGTTCACTCATTGGCTAACCCATCACCAATAACTGTTAAGTGAGGTGATGAGTCAGTTGGTGAGACCGCACCACCCACTAGAAATCATTAATCGTGGAGATTTTTGCATCTCTACAGAGGGAGTGTAGGGATCCGAGAAAATAGTGGGAGCTAATTTATTTAAAAATAAAATCCCTAAACAAATTGGTCAAGTCAAAATTATAGTATCTAGCTAGAATCTTTGACTCTCTACAGGAAAATGTCTGCGTCCAACCCATTGGCACGTATCCTGGACATACATAGACTGACTGGACCCAATTATAAAGATTGGCTCAGGAACTACAAAATAGTTTTGGGTTCCGAGAAGTTAACCCATGTACTGGACCAGGACCTTCCACCTTACCAGCCCGTCCATCTATTGAACAGAGAGCATCTCTGGAGAAATGGATAGACGAAGATAATAAGGCCAGATATTACATGTTGGGCTCGATGTCTGATGAGCTCCAGCGCCACATAGGAATCAGGACTGCTCGTCAAATTGTTGGCTACCTACAGGAGATTTTGGTGAATAGAGTCGCCGCAGCCAAAATCAAGTCACGAAATGACTTTTTAAGGCTAAGATGCATGATGGGCAGTTAGTCCCAAGATCAACTGTCTGAACAATGATCAAAGGACATGGAAGAGCTTGAGAAGCTCGGTGTGAAGCTTAGATTGGACCTGCAGAACGATATTATTCTACAATCCTTGACTGATGCTATGGGGCACATTCATCATGAAATACCACATGCATAACTTCAGAATTCCTTGATCGATTAATGAATATGCTGGTTTACGCTGAGCTTTCTATGAAAGGTTCTAAGGCTCAGTTCTGCTATGGAAGCGGACTTCTTCCAAAAGAAAGTCTTGAAAAGAAAAAGA
>QRFJ01004358.1:44702-101423 GCA_006176705.1 Cocos nucifera | reverse complement strand
CCAAAAGAAAGTCTTATGGAAAGAAAAAAAGTCTGTGAAAAAGCAAAAGGTGGAAGGATCAAAGAAGAAGAAGGCAGAGCTGAAGAAGAAGGCCGATGTCAAAGGAAAGTATTTTCATTGCAGTAGCCGTGGGAACATACCCTCTTCGATTACCATCTGATTTAGACTTAGTTTTGAAAGACTGTTATTTTGTGTCTGCAGCTAGCAGGAATTTGATTTCTGTTTCATGCTTAGCATAAGAAGGTTATGTGATCACCTTTTTTAAGGACCATTGTAACATTCTTTATGAAAGAAATAAAATTATAAATGGTTTCCTTATTAATGGTCTTTATCAGCTACATATTGATGTACCTGTTCTAACTATCGAGCAAAACGTGAATGCCAAACGACCTGGGATAGTCCAAACGATTAGATATCTATGGCACTTGAGATTAGGTCATATAGCAGAAGATAGGATCAACAAATTGGAGAAAAATGGCTATTGAGTCCGTTTTACTTCCGAGTCAAATCCAACTTGTGAATCTTGTCTTCAAGACAAAATGACTAAAACCCTTGTTGGACATGGGGAGAGGCCCACAGATCTCCTTGCCCTAGTACATACTGATGTGTGCGGCCCATTTGATGTGCCGGCTAGAGGCAATTTTATCTACTTCATTACCTTTACCGATGATCTATCTAGGTATGGGTATGTGTATCTTATGAGACACAGTCTGAAGCTTTTGAAAAGTTTCAAAGAATTCAGACATGAAATAGAAAAATAAACTGAAAACCCATTAAGGTTCTCGATCAGATCGAGGAGGTGATACCTTAGCCAAGAATTCCTAGACTATCAAAGGAAATGGCATAGTCTCTCAATGGACTCCACCAGGAACACCTCAACTCAACGGGGTTTTAAATGAAGAAATCGGACTCTATTGGATATGATTTGATCCATGATGAGCTTCACAGACCTTTCCTGATTTTCTTTGGGGCACTCATTGTTAACTTCAATTTATCTACTGAATAGAGTTTCCTCTAAACCTTCCTACCAACCGTATGAGATATGGCACGGTAAGAAATTAAGTGCTAGTCATCTCAGGAATTTGGAAGAAGTCTGTTCCATAGCAAGAACTGAGCCTTTAGAACCTTTCATAGAAAGCTCAGCGGTAACCAGCATATTCATTAATTTGGCCAAGGAATTTTGAAGTTTATGCATGTGGTAATTCATGATGAATTGCCCATATGCATCAGTCAAGGATTGCCGAATAATATCATTCTGCAGGTCCAAGTCTAACTTCACACCGAGCTTCTCATGCTCTTCCATGTCCTTGATCATTGTCAGACAGTGATCTTGGACTGACTGCCCATCACGCATCTTAGCCTTAAAAAGTCATTTCGTGACTTGATATTTGGCTGCGCGACACTGTTCACCAAACATCTCCTGCAGGTGAGCCAACATTTGGCGAGCAGTCCCGATATCTTCATGTTGGCGCTGGAGCTCATTAGACATCGAGCCAACATGTAATATTGGCCTTATTATCTTCGTCTATCCATTTTTCCAGAGATGCTCTCTGTTCAATAGATGGACGGGCTGGTAAGGTGGGAGGGTCATGGTCCAAAACATGGGTTTACTTCTCGAAATCCAAAACTATTTTGTAGTTCCTGAGCCAATCTTTATAATTGGGTCTAATCAGTCTATGTGTTCCAGGATACGTGATGGTTGACGGAGACATTTCTTAGAGAGAAAGATGAGATACTGTAATTTTGACTTGACCAATTGTTTAGATATTATTTTTAAATAAATTAGCTCTCATTATTTTCGGATCTCTAACTTTCCTTTATAGAGATGCAAAAATCTCCCGATTAATGATTTTAGTAGGTGGTGCAGTCTCACCAACTGACTTATCACCTCACCTAACAGTTATTGGTGATGGGTTGCCAATGAGTGAACAACTCTTGTTCAATGATTCTCTAATCATGGCACCAAACTTGGTCTCTAATTCATGAATCTCACCGTTCCAGAAAATGATCCACTCCTTAGTTTAAGTCATCCACATTGCATAGATTGAGTTCCTAATTGAGTCTCTTACTATTCGAAATATTGAGCCCAACTCATCCTCCCAGCCCATAGCATCCAATGCCTAATAGACATGGTTGTGTCTCCGGTGCAACTGAGCCATTGTATCCAGTCGAGAACAATCAACCCCAGGAAGGGCCCGCACATCTACAATGGTGGAAGACCTCAGACTTAATCTTTCCTTAGGAAGAATTGATTCAGGTCTCATTAAACTAGACTTGGCTTAGTCATAACAATTGACTAACCTAGTGGCATGGGTTAGCTGGATATGACCACCTCAATCAGAACTGTGTCACAGATATGGCTAGTAAGTGAAGAATCGATGGAAGGATATGCCATTAACATCGTACAAGAATGCATTTAGGTCGAGTAGCTTCCAATTAAAAATCAGTCGGTCGTATGTGCCAAACATACCTTAGACACCAAATTATTGAGCCAGAACTATTCTAAATTATCATATATCTCATATACAAAGTAGATCTAATCATGGCATATTTTGCATACATCTCATGTATCGAATCATGCATATTTTCAGATCTAAATTATCTCATAATAATCTAAAAATTTAGATTTAAATTGATCTAATCAAAATAAATTTTAATTTAGATAATTATGTAGAACTATTCTACAACTAGTCTAGACATGCATCAATCACATCTCATATGATGTTTAAAATTAAATAATTTTATTTGCTATTTTTCAAATGTTATTATAACACTTATAATATCAGAAAATAGTAAATAAAAGGATCTAAAATATGATTAATCAGATTAAATCAAAAAATATGCAAGACTTTCTATAGAACTATTCTATTTAGACTAGTCATGCATATTTTCTAATCTAGATCCAATCATTTAATTTTAATTTTTCTAATTTCAGATCTGATCACATCTCATGTGACATCTAAAATTAATATTTTTAATTAAAATAAATTTAAAAACAGATCTAACATTTTAGAACCATGGCTCTGATCCAGTTGAAGGAATCCTGATTTTCCGATCGAGTTCATTCAGATCTATCAGACAAGAGATATATTTAAAATTTTTTCTCTTTGATCTGTATCAGATCTAGGATTTTCAGATCTAATTCTTATTATTTTAATAATAAAAAAAGTAAGGATAAATTAAATCAAATTTAATTTATCTGATTTGGGTAATCCTATTATCCTGTTGATGATCCTGTATGCAGCGGAAGGTTCTGGATCTAGCCATGCAAGACCTGGCCTACCGATATCCACTCGGGTTGGATCTAGAATCCTTCTTCTCTATCACATCTCCAAAATTAGATCTGATCTGATCTGGAGATCCTCAAAATCCTTTGAAGATCAGCAGTCGTCCTTTGCAGCAGTGAGCCTTCTAGCTTTGATCTCCTTTCTTTGATCTGGATCGCACCAACTAAGCTCCAAAATTTTGGACATGGAAAGGAGAGGGAGAAGAACTTGGCATGGAGGAGGAGAGGAAAAAGCCTTGGGCATGGATTCAATGATCTTGTGTAATGAGTTGGGCGCAGGGTCTTATTTATAGACTAACTGTGATCCAACTCTCTTCCTTCCAACCAATCACAACCCTTTGTGAAATCAGATCTAAATCTGATTGGTGGAAATAGAGTCCCCTGGATTCCTCCTTAGAGGGTGCCTAAGACCAGTCAAACTGGATTCTTAGAAGAACTCTAATTGGAATCCAAAAGGGAGGTGGAGTCCTTGTCCAACAAGGACTCCTAGGGTGCCTCCAACTTGGGCGCACGCCTAGGGTGGCGTGCGCCCTCCTCCTTGCTAGGTTCTGGTAGGGGGACAGGCCCCCACCAGCTCTCCAATAGGTGCATGACATATGGTCAAAAGTCAAAGTGTCAATGGTCAATGTTTGACCAGTCAAAGGTAGACTTTTGACCAAAGTCAAAGAACAAGAAATGGTAGGTGACCAAAAATGGCAGATAATGTCTTACAAAATAAGACAACCTTTTTTGACTTAGACAACCTCCAGTCAGACCATATGAAGGCCTCTGATTGAGCACAAACTCCTTTGGCTCAGTCAGGACAACTTATTTATGATAGTAAAAGAAGAACGTTAGGTTCAATCGAGTGCTAGCACGATTTTCCTTGAACCTAATTGAATCTCATTCAGATCAATTGAACTGATCAGTTCAATTGATGATCACCAGATTCAAACCCTTGTTTGTGTGACCCAGTTAGGTTCAGTTCTGTATGGTAATGGGATATGTCATGATCTTATCATCGACATCATCGAAACTCCTTTCGATGGATCAGAACTCTTCTGATTCGAACAGCTAGAATGATCGATCATCTAAATCATTCTAATTGCTCCCAAAATCCACCAGTGACACCTAGGAGTATATGGTGGCAACACATCAGAGCTGAATGCGAACCTCTTGGTGCAGCTACCTGTGTGATTCAGTTCTTCTATCTTGAGCCCCGATCAGATTAGGGTTAAGGTAAACTCGTCAAACCCTAGTCTCTGTCATATGATGTAATCATTCGATTCGAGTCCGATGTGAAAATCTAAATAGAAACTCTTTCTATTATTTCACTCTACCATAGCCATGGACTTCTGAACTTGATTCTTATGATTATCATAGGGCTGCTCCTTTACCACCGAGGTAGATAGATCCATCTTGATGCCATCCAGTTCCTACAATGAACATGCTAAGCCAACATACACCTCAGGGTTCCATATGGCTAGGAGATCGAGTAATGGTGTAGTCAAACTATAACACCCTCAAGGTGAACTGCCGATGCACCTCAGGTCAAAACAACCAGACACACTACTGCAGCATCGAGTCAGTCATTGACGAGAAGGTAGACTCCCTAATGACTACTCGAGGTGGTCACGCTCAGTGCCCTCATTCTCTAACGAGTACCTGTACTCTCGCTCCAGTGTCTCCACACCATAGACTCAAGACTCATCTACTAAAGAGAAGCGATTGTACACCAACCTTCTGGATCAATCACCATCCTCGTGATGATCCTATGGTCGGGATCATTTTATGAGTTAATAATGATTATTCATGTCTTAAATTTTCAACTCTTGAAAATATGAATTATCATTACCATTAACCCAAAGGATGTATCACAGACACTAAATACACATATGTGATAGAAAATAACCCATTTTATTTATTATAGTCATAATTACAATTTTACCCCTAGAAGTGCATTACAAGTGTCAGCCAATTCTGGCTTCTAGGGCACATATATCTAACAGTTCTCTCTTAAGAGGTTTCGCAGGAGGGCGGAATGAAGTTTGGTCATGCTCATGGGCTCCCCCTGAGTGTAAGTGAGGCTAAACTCCCCCTCGAGCTCATCATCAAAGAAGTCCTGACAAAAAGGCACGAAGTTCTCCCCCAGGAGGTTTCACAGGAGGGCGGAATGAAGTTCGACCGTGCTCACGGCCTCCTCCCGAGCACAAGCGAGGCCAAACTCCCTCTCGAGCTCATCATCAAGGAAGCCCCGACAAAAGGGCATGAAGTTCTCCCCCAAGAGGTTTCATAGGAGGGCCGAATGAAGTTCGGCCATGCTCATGGATCCTTCCCCCAAGTGCAAGCGAGTCCGAACTCCTCCTCAAGCTCGTCATCAAGGAAGCTCCGATGGAAGGGCGTGAAGATGTTCCCCCTAGAAGGTTTCACAACTATGCCCCACTCAATGCTCCGCAGACGTCGGCCTGAAGCAAGCCAAGGGTGCTGCTGTAGCTAGAACCACCAATGATGGAAGAACAATAAGAAGGTTCGCCGCCTCCCGACATCATCAATGCTATCTCTAAGGGGGGCTTGGTACTTCAACGAGTCATCATCTTCCAGCCTCAAAGCCAAGAGAACCTTGCTTCAAATTGAGAAGACCAGCATAAAATAGAGGAGGTCATCTAGTCTGGGACTTACCACCTGAAGAAGCTGGAAGGAACAACACTCCTACGACCTTGAGACTTGGAGAATTCGAGAATGTGCTACTGGTAATTTTTCTTCAATAAAACTCCTCCATTTCAACATTATTGTTTCTCGATGCAAAAACTACCGGATGATAGGAAAGAAGCAATCAATAGTGGCCATGTTAGGAATAGGAGGAGAACCTCATCCTAACATGAGCAAGTTGAAGGCTCCGTTCATTTTTGACGAGATGGGGGGAGAGGCCCTGACAACGGCCCTTATGTCCCCCACAGCCCGTTAGGAATAGGAGGAGAACCTCATTCTAACATGAGCAAAGTTGAAGGTCTCGTTCATTTTACACGAGATGGAGGGAGAGGCCCTGACAATGGCTCTTATGTGCCTCGATAGTCCATTAGAAACCAGAGGAGAACCTCATCCTAATGTGAACAAAGTCAAAGGCCTTTCTTCATTTTAGATGAGATGGGGGGAAGAGGCCCTGACAATGGCCTTATGTGCCCCACACCCATTAGAATAGAAGGAGAACCTCATCCTAATGCGAGCAAGTCGAGGCCTCGCTCATTTTAGATGAGATGGAGGGAGAGGCCCTGAAATGGCCCTTATGTGCCTCCACAGCCCATTAGGAATAGGAGGAGAACCTCATCCTAATGTGAGCAAAGTCGAAGGCCTCGTTCATTCTAGATAGGATGAGAGAAAAGGCCCTGACAATAGTCCGATTGTGCCCGACAACAATAGAAAATAAGATCTCCTTCAACCTTGACCGCTGGAGATAAGATCTCCCCCGAGCTCCAGAGTCTACGTCATAGGAGATAAGATCTCCTTCAACCTTGGCAGCTAGAAATAAGATCTCCTCCGAGCTCCACCTTCAACCTCGGCCGCTGGAGATAAGATCTCCCCGAGCTCCACTTCGACCTCGATCGTTGGAGATAAGATCTCCCCCGAGCCCCAGAGTCTATGTCGACAGAAGATAAGATCTCCTTCAATCTCGACCTGGAGAAAAGATCTTCCCCGAGCTCCACCTTCAATCTTAGTTGCTGGAGATAAGATCTCCTCTGAGCTTCAATTTCAACCTCGGCTAGAGATAAGATCTCTTCCAAGCTTCAAAGTCTACGTCAATCGGAGATAAGATCTCTTCCAAGCTCCAACTTCAACCTCGGCTGCTGGAGATGAGATCTCCCCCAAGCTTTTACATCGATAGGAGATAAGATCTTCTTCAATCTCGACCACTGGAGATAAGATCTCCTCCGAGCTCCACCATCAATCTCAAACTACTGGAGATGGAGATCTCCCTCAAGCTCCAGAATCTACGTTGATAGGAGATAAAATCTCCTTCAACCTCGACCGCTGGAGATAAGATCTCCCTCGAGCTCCACCTTCAATCTCGACTGCTGGAGATGAGATCTTCCCCAAGCTCTAGAATCTACATCGATAGGAGATAAGATCTCCTTCAACCTCAGCCGCTGGAGATAAGATCTCCCCCGAGCTCCATCTTCAACCTCGACTGCTGGAGATGAGATCTCCCCCTGAGCTTCAGAATCTATGTTGACAGGAGATAAGATCACCTTCAACCTCGACCGCTGGAGATAAGATCTCCTCGGAGCTCCAACTTCAACCTCGACTACTGGAGATAAGATCTCCTCCGAGCTTCTATGTTGATAGAAGATAAGATCTTCTTCAACCTCGATCGCTAGAGATAAGATCTCCTCCGAGCTCCACCTTCAATCTCGACTGCTAGAGATGGGATCTCGCCCGAGCTTCAGAATCTACATCGATAGGAGATAAAATCTCCTTCAACCTTGACTACTGGAGATAAGATCTCCCTCGAGCTCCACCTTCAATCTCGAATACTGGAGATAAGATCTCCTCCGAGCTCCAAAATCTACATCGATAGGAGATAAGATCTCCTTTAACCTTGACTGCTGGAGATAAGATCTCCTTCGAGCTCCACCTTCAACCTCGATTGTTGGAGATGAGATCTCTCCCAAGCTCCAGAATCTATGTTGATAGAAGAGAAGATATCCTTCAACCTTGATCACTGGAGATAAGATCTTCCTCGAGCTCCACCTTCAACCTCGGTTGGAGATAGGATCTCCCCCAAGCTTCAATGTTTGCATCAATAGGAGATGAGATCTCGTTCAACCTCAGTTGGAGATGAGATCTCCCCCAAGCCTCAACTTCAACATCAACCTCGACTGGAGATGAGATCTCCCTCGAGTCTCGACTTCAACTTCAACCTCCCTTGGAAACAAGATCTTCTCCTAGCCTCAACTTCAACATCAACTTCGGCTGGAGACAAGATCTCCTCCGAGCTTCAACGTCAATAGGTGTAGAGCCCAGAAAAGAACTTTGATAGTCATCTTTTTTGTACTCCCTTCCTTCAAATTTCAAACTCAGGAGTAGGAGGACTATTGTTGGGGATAAATCTCACTCCTATCGAAGTTCGGTCTGGTGCTTATCTCAATGCAATCGATAATCATGGAAGAGCTTCAATTGAGAATTCTCCCCCAGCGGCCAAGCCTTAGTCGAACTTTTTCAACCGATCGAACTCCTCAGTGGTCGAGTCCCAGCCGAACTCCTCAGCGGTCGAGCCCCAATCGAACTCCCTAGGTGGTCGAACTTCTTTCCGATCTTTTCCTTTAGTCAGACTTCTACTGGAGCCAAACTCCTTCTAGACTTCTCCTTCAGTTGGATTCCTTCAGGAGCCAAACTCCTTTCAAAATTCTTCTTGAGTCAGATGCTTATAAGAGCCGAACTCCTTCCGAGCTTCTCGATCATTCAGACTTTTATAGGAGCCAAACTCCTTCTGGATCTCTCCTTCAGTCGAACGCCTACGGAGCCAAACTCCTTCCAGACTTCTCCTTTAGTTCGATTCCTTCAGGAGTCAAACTCCTTTCAGAATTCTTCTTCAGTCGGATGCCTATGGGAGCCGAACTTCTTCTGAGCTTCTCCTTTATTCGAACTTCTTCAGGAGCCAGACTCCTCCCAGACATCTCCTTCGATCGAACTTCTATAGGAGCCAAACTTCTTTCGGATTGGTCCAGCAGTTGGACTCCTTCAGGAGTTGAACTCTTTCCAGAATTTTCCTCTAGTCGAACTCCTATGGGAGCCAAACTCCTTCCAGACTTCTCCTTCGACCGAACTCTTATGGGAGCCAAACTTCTTCCGACCTTCTCCTTCAGTCAGATTCCTTCTAGGGTCGAACTCCTTCCAGAATTCTTCTTCAATCGGATGCCTACGAGAGCCAAACTCCTTCCGAGCTTCTCCTTCATTCAGACTTTCTAGGAGCCTGACTTCTTCCAGATATTTCCTTCGGTCGGACTTCTACAGGAGCCGAACTCCTTCTAGATTGCTCTTGCAGTCGGACTTCTTCAAGAGCCAAACTTTTTTCAAAATTTTCCTTCAGTCAGACTCCTATGGGAGCTAAACTCCTTCCAGACTTTGCCTTCGATCGAACTTCTTCAAGAGCCAAACTCCTTCCAGACTTCTCCTTCAGTCGAATTCCTCCAGCGGATTGCTCCCAGATGATCCTCTTCAGACATATTTTCTTCAAAAGTTCAAACTTCTCTATATGCCGAAGTCCACCAACCAATGCCTGCTTCCTTCGAGCTATGACTATTAAGTCTCAATAAATGGTCGCCATCAGTCTGCTATAGGTGATGCTACAGGTGGCGCCCCCCTCCATGACAGACCCCACTAGGCCTCGAGCAGTCCGCTACTACACGATATGGCTATCACTATTAGTTTGATGATACCTTCCTCTCCGTACTGAGCCCCATGCGACCTCAAGCGGTCTGCCACTAGATGGTATAGCCATCATCATCAATCAAGCTCCATCTATAAAAAGGGATCCTTCATATACGTTTTCTCTAAGCTCTCCTCTCCTCCTCTAAACTCTACCGAACTCTTTTCTGAGCACTACATTTTTGTTGGCCAGAAGAGCTGACTTAATCATCAAAAGATCCTATCGAAGTCACCACCACCGACTCTGGATCAAACTTTATTTTGTAAGTCACCAACGGTGACCTCATCTTCCTCGACTCCAGCTTAATCCGGCGTCAATAAAATTCTGCACCAACAGATCCGATCACCTATAAGGATGCAATGCAATGGTCTGACTCTAAGAAGTGGCTTGGAGCTACATAATCCAAATTAAAGTCAATAAAAATCAATAGTGTGTGGACACTAGATGATTCATCTGAAGGGATAAAATCCATTGGGTGTGAATGGATTTTCAAAAGGATCAAAGTAGCACAGATGGGAAGGTAAAGACCTGTAAAGCACATTTGGCTATTATCTCAATTTTGGAACATACGTTTTGAATGTATATCTTTGTTATGAACAAAGATAAATCCTGCATTTGTAATTGGACAAAATATTCTATAGTGTTATTCTTTATGTTGTTTGTGGATGAAATTCTCTTAATTGAAAATGGCATTCCAGCATTGTAAGGAATAAAGGCTTGGCTATCATCTAATTTTTTTATGTTCAAAATCAGATATGGTATACTCATTAATGTAGTGAGTAGATAGCAGTATGATCTAAATAAGGATCACTGAAAGATTGTATAGACAATCCTCATATATTTGAAAAATACTAAGGTCCAGTGACTCAAATATGAAAATACTAACTTAAAACATGTGGATGTTTTAATTTTAGTTAGAACAAAATGACAATAAGAGAATGTCTGATCATACACTAATTGTAGGAGCAATCTGTTGGAAAGGTTTCAAGTAGGATACTATAGCCTATTCAGTTAGTGATGTAGAGTACATCCTGGCATATGATGCTGCCATGTAAACTGTGTAGCTGTTGAGATTCATTAGAAAGTTGGCAGTGACACCCTCCACTGATAGTCCAGTCCTATTGTGGCATTGGAGCCATAGCTCAGGCTAAAGAATCAAAGGACCAGCATATTCTGCATCGCTACCATCTTTGATTTTAGATTAGGATGACATCGATTTTTAGAAGATCGATGAAAATGAAGAACTTGACTAACCCATTTGCTAAGGCCTCAAAACTAAGGAGTTCTACGAACTCAAGTAGAAGATAGATTATTTGATATCATTTTGATTGGCTTTAGTCCAAACGGGAGTTATTGAAAAATGTATCCTAAAGCCAATTATCTAAGTCGTAGATGATTGGAGTTAGTATATGAATTATCTAATAATAATAGTTATTTGGCTAGTTTATCATAGAAGTTCTATCTTTCTTAAATAAACTTCTAAATTATGATGAAGTTTAGAACCACAATCAATCGATAAAGAAGAATTTATTGAATGATTCTTAAACTATTCATGATCAAATGATAAGTTATTAATAAGGACAATAACATATCGAGTATAGGTCATTGTATGCCATATGCGTTGGTTGTCCTCGTAATCAAGTAGTGTGGAGATACTGGTATGGCATTTAGGTGAGATGTAGGAGTACATCTATACTGAACATGATCAATGTAGCACTCTACTATTAAGAGTAGCTAGTTAAGGCCAATGGGTATAAGTGTCCCTCCGACCTGAGATCACCATGATGACTTTCGAGCAACTCACTATACTTTGATGTTGGATTGCCTATATTTCTAATATGGGTTCAAAAAAATTTTAGGTATAGTCAAGTACTTATGAAGTTGGTGTGTGAGTCAAGATGGAATTGACCACTCTTGATTAGCCTTAGGAAGAGAATGTCTCATTGTGTTTTAATTTAGCAAAACCTAGGCTTGGGTATCCTCATGAGGAGTTCTGATATTTGCAAAATTTTGAGACATAATAGTGGTGACTTGTATGAGTGTTGATAGTATACTCGAAGTCATCTTGAGCATTATTGGTTAAAGAGATGAATTATACGGTAACCATGGGCCCAGGTTCTAAGAATGTTGCTTTGCATACATTCGACCTATCCAAACTTCGGGAGCCATTGCTAGTTGCTAACTTCAACTAGTACAAAAATTGGTTTTTGTACTACTAGCTTAGATTCAAACCTATAGGATTACATACATAAGAGGTTGTAACCTAATTAGATGGTTAATCAATGATTGAGAATCATTCTAAGGTCAAACATTCAATGCGATTAATATTTGATCTAATGCAATTATTGCAGGAGGATCAATTAGCAATTGAATTACAAATTGGCTCAATCTAATTGAGCAATCAAGTTGAGATCAAGTATAATTAAATTAGATTCAATTAGAATTAGTTTGGATTTAATTGGATTAAGTTTAATTAATTTATTAGATAAGCCAATTGCAAGGAAGAACAAGTCCTTGTTAGACTAGGACTTGAGTACACCCAATTCTAAATTAACTTAGGATTTAAATCAGATTTAAATATGGTTTAAACTTGATTTAATTAGGATTCTTGTTGGACAAGGATCATCGTTAATTAGACTGCATTTAATCAAGATTAAATGGGATTTAAATTGGGTTCAAACTTTTTTGACCTAGTCAAACAAGAGGAGTCCCAGTTGGATTGAGACTCTCTCACTTTCCTTGCACCTAAGAAAAGCCCACACCCCACATTAATTTTTGATGTTTACATGATGTTTTCCATGCTTAAGAGAAGGTCTCACGCTCCAATATCTGGTGATTTTGGAACAAATTTGAATTGGTCAAATTTGTTAAGTAGTTGATCTTGGATTTTATATGATAGAGTCCTTAAAAACTACAACTCTTTCTCTCCCTATTTTGTTATTTTTTCCCATGCCCCTATTTATTTGTTCACCCATTTTTGTTTACCTATTTTATTCATGGAAACCAAGGAGGCAAGCCAAGAATTTTTGGAGGCATCCAAGAGTTGGATGCCCCCTAAACTTTCTCCATTTGACTTATTCCTTGCTAGGAATTTAACTTAAGGAAGGAGTCTCATATGGGTGCCTATATTTTAGGAGGTATGGGTGTCATTTATCCTAGCAATTCTATGCCCCCTCTATGACTTTTTGCATGAAGGAGTCACGTAAAAGATTAAGGAGACGTCCAAGGGTTGGATACCTCCATAGAATCAATCTTTGACTAGGTCTTTTGACCTAGTCTTATTTAGTTAAGGGGGCTCCTCCTATTTGATAGGTGGTGGGCAACAAAAATTCAATGAAATAGAAAAAATTTCCAAAGAGAAAGGAGTACCCATGGGTGGTTGTGATGCCAAGATCCTTGGAAGAAAAAGGTTTCTTTAGGACGTGAAGTGTTCATGTCCTCTTGAGAAGAAAGCAAGAGAGAAGATTATCTTCTCTAAGTTTTTCTTTGTAAACCTTTTTTCTCTAATTTTGAGTGAATTGTTCCTCAAAAAATTAGAGAGAAGAGGTATGATAAAGTGGTGAGGAGAAGGACTCCTCATGTTGGTGTGCAAGTTCTTCTTTACGACAAAGCTAGGGTTTGTCCTGGTGAAAGAAGAATTATAGAGAAGAAAGGTTCTTCTCTATTTTTAATGTTTTCTTCTGATCTTATTTTTGTGAAAAATAAGAGAGATGAATCTCTTCTTTCTCCTTCTTATTCTTCATCTCTTAGAGTGTCCAAAAGATCCAAAGAATTTCTTTTAGATTAACCATCTGGAGGGATCCGCGAGAAGCTAGCACTTCGAGTGGATCTTCATTCAATGAATCTCCAATTTTGTTGTAGCCTCGTGTGGATCACCTGTAGAGGTCAGATGCATATGCTGCTCCAAAGACAACAATGAAAATCAATCGTGTAGTTCTCGACATATGCTAAGGTAAGAGATTTGATCTCTTCTCTCACCTAGATGCGATCTAGAATTTAGATCTAGAATCATTTTAGATCTAGGGTATTGATTTGATTAATACCAAAGTTTTTTATTTTTAGATTTAAAAATGCATTATGATATGTTATAGATCGTAGTTGTAGGATTTAGTAATTTGATTACATGCATTATGGATTAAATGGTTTAATTTAATACTTTTGCTGCGTTATATTTCAAAAAGATTTTGAAATTCATGCATGAAACCCTGCATATTTTCCAACACTTCAGGAAATTGGTGTTGTAACAAACAATTCAGTTAGTAAAAAGAATTTTTGATTGCATGCGATGATAATATGGATAATTAATGATTTTTTGGCATATGCCAATCTATTTGGATGGAGCATGAAAGGATATTTGGCATGCCCAATTTGCAATGGTGATAGGTGCTCTGTTAGATTGAAGCATGGAAGGAATATTGCCTATATGGGTCATCACAAGTTTTTACCATCTAATCATTCTTGGAGAATCTATCGGAATCGATGCTTCAATAGAAAGTCAGAGATGCATGGGGAACCTTGTATGATGAGTGGAGATGACATATTGGCACAACTAGAGGCCATTGGTAGTGTTAAATTTGGCAAAGTTTTTGGGGGTCACAAGCAAAAGCATAATGAATCAGAGTTGAACTGGATGAAATGGAGCATACATTTTGAATTACCTATTGGCAACATCTCCTACATCATCATAATTTGGATAGCATGCATGTTGAGAAGAATATTTATAATAATATTATTGGGATACTTCTTAACATCAAGAAAAAAATAAAAGATAATCTGAATTCTTGGCTGGACCTGAAAAGAATGGAAATACGACATAAGTGTGAGGATTTATGGGGCTCCCAAGGCTTAGGAGGCTATGGGTGGAGTCAGGGGGTTGGCTCTAGAGATTTTAGGTGCTTGGTTGGTGCTTCAAAAATCTGGAACACAAGGTAAAGCAAGAAACCAAAATCGAAGAATCAAGGCTATAGAAAGAAGATTTTCTGTAGGTTAGCCAGCTCAGTCCAAAATTGGATCGGCTAAGTCTCAGTGCACAAGCAAAATAGAAAACTGCACATTCGAAACTGTTGACATGGCACAGAACTAGGCCGACTCAGTTTCAGACTAAGCCAACCTAGTAAAACTTAGCCGACTCAGTGCTGAGACTAAGCTAGCTTAGTGTGCGGGCAGAGTTACACGAGGGTCTATTTTGGACTAAGGTCTGGGATGATCCTAGGGCTCTTAAGGCCTAGTTTGAGAGGTCTTAAGGGGGCTAATTCATGTATGGATCGAGTCTAGATCCAGAGGATGAGAGCATGGGAGACATGGGTGTACATGGGCTCGGTGAGTGCTTTCATGTATTGGGTTGGCCGGAGAGTTTTTTGGTTGGGCCTAATTGCTATATATAAATACATAGGTCGTATTAGGTTTCATGCGGTGGTGAACGCTATGGAATACAAACCTTTTCTCCCTCAACTCTCTTCTTCTCTTCTCTCTAAAGTTGCCACCCCAGGATTCTTGAAGAAGCCCTAGAGAAGGGGGCGTCTCCCTCAAGCCCAAGGGGGGAGGCATCCCATCATAGATCCAGGTGGAGGATCGATGGTTTGCTGCCCATAGAGAATATCACAAGTTTCTTCAGATCCATGCTAAAGATCAGGGGCTTTCGTAATATGGTATCAGTGCTTGTGATGTCAAGGATGATTGGCATTTGAGTGATATCATGGATCTATAATTTGGTATCAGAGCTAGGTGATACCTGGAACGTTATGGATGATAATATGGTATCAGAGCCAGTTTTCAGAGCCTGATGGTGCATGAAAGGAGCCAGGTTTTAGAGCTTGATGGTGCGTAGAAGGGAAGGAGAAGCCATACAATATGAAATCAAAAATCTGCACAAGAATTTCATGGTATGTCTCAAATCTATCTTTCTTATTGCTGTGGTTTGGCAAACTGGAAGCAGCAGGTTGAAGATGGAGGTTGAGAGAATTAATGGAAAGCAATTTTCTCAGGGTGGAAGGACTTGGTGCATGATTTGCTGATCGGTCTTGGTGGAAAGGCTGGGGTGTATCATGGTTATATGACAAGCAGGGAGCGCTAGAGTACTACAGTAGCTCTTTCTTGGAGATGCAGGGCAGAGAGAGACTCAGCGATGCAATAGCTAAGGGAGGTATCTCAGTAGAGAGCATCGAAATTCTCTAGAAAGATGGGTAGTATAGGACTATTGAAGAGAGATTTTTCAAGGGGTAATGGTCAAAGGAAGGCTGAAGAAGCGACTATATATTCAACGATGATCCTAGGGGTCTGCGATGATCCTAGGGGTCTTAAGGCCTGATTTGAGAGGTCTTAAGGGGGCTAATTCATATATGGGTCGGGTCCAGATCTAGAGGATGAGAGCATGGGAGACATGGGTGTACATGGACTCGGTGAGTGTTTTCATGTATTGGGTTAGCCGAGGAGTTTTTTGGTCGGGCCTAATGGCTATGTGTAAATACATAGGTTGTATTAGGGTTTCATGCAGCGGTGAACGTTGTGGAATACAGACTTTTTCTCCTTCAACTCTCTTCTTCTCTTCTCTCTAGAGTTGTCATCCTAGGGTTCTTAAAGAAGCCCTAGAGAAGAGCGGCATCTTCCTCAAGCCCAATGAGGGAGGTGCCCCATCATAGATTCAGGTGGAGGATCGGTGGTTTGCTGCCCATAGAGAACATCACAGGTTCCTTCAGGTCGGTGATAAATATCAGGAGCTTCCACAACATGGTATCGGTGCTTGTGATATCAAGGATGATTGGCATTCGAGT
Organism: Cocos nucifera; assembly: GCA_006176705.1. Classification (NCBI taxonomy): domain Eukaryota; kingdom Viridiplantae; phylum Streptophyta; class Magnoliopsida; order Arecales; family Arecaceae; genus Cocos; species Cocos nucifera. The sequence continues at coordinate 84,964 of QRFJ01004358.1, read as the reverse complement.
GATATCATGGATCTATAATTTGGTATTAGAGCTAGGTGATACCTTGGATGTTGTGGACGATAATAATAAGTTGCACTTGGTGGCCCATGATGGTGGAAAATTTTTAATACTAACTGCAAGTTATACATTGCATGGTGATGAGAAAATAAATTTCTGTGAATGGTTAAAAATCATAAAATTTTTTGATTATTTTACCTTTAACATTTCAAGCTGTGTGAACTTGAAAGATGGCAGTATCTCAAGTATGAAGAGTCATGACTCTCATGTTATGTTGCAGCATCTTATACCTATTGTGATGCATGGATTCTCCACTGTAAAGGTACATAATGCAATTATTGAATTGGGTATTTTCTTTTGAGAATTATGTTGTTGGAAAGTCCAAGTTGATATACTTGAGAAGCTTCAATCAGATATTGTCCTATTGCTATGTAAGTTGAAAAAATTTTTTCCACCATTATTTTTCGATTTTATGGTATACTTGGCCTTCCAAGGAAGGCTTTGCTTGCCGGACCAGTTCAGTACTGATGGATGTATCCTGTTTAATGATAATAATATTATAAAAAAGCTGATTTCTTTACTTAAATTATAATCATAACAAAGAAATGATTACATATTTTTTATATTTTTTTAACATTTTGTATGTGCAAATTTTTGTACAACTTGAAACAATATATGTGAAAAAAGACATGTCCAGAAGGATCAATTATGGAAGCATATATCTCCATAGAGTGTCTTACATTCTGTTCGATGTACCTCAATGATGTGAAAATATGATTCAATTGTAAAGAGCACAGTGCAGATAGGGAGTGGACTGATATTGAATCTACATTATCTATTTTCAAGATTAATATTTATCCCATTAGTGGAAGAAAGTACAAACTCATGAATATAGAAGAACACGAGCTGGTGCATTTCTATGTACTAAATAATTATGAAGAAATCTACCATTTTATAGAGTAAGTATCTTTACATAATCAATATTATATACTTTTCATGAGGTAAAATAAATAATAAGCATGTATTTATTGTAGAGAGTATAGATGTTTTATTGCAACAAAATAATAGAGATATCGAGAGATGACATTGAAGAAAATTCGCAGCTTGGTTCAGGCAACGTGTAAGTATAATAATAGTTTTATTCAACCTTTTATTACATGTAATGTATACAAAGATAATTTATTTTAACTTATATGTATGTTATTGTAGATGATGTTAATGTATCATAATAAAGAAGATGGTGCGACCAAGGAATTATATATTTTGGCATGCCACCTCAATCCTAGGGTTTCATGTTATAGCTCATGTATTATTGGTGGTATGAGATTTCACACAAGGGAGCTTGATATGTAGCAGTGGACTCAAAATAGTAGAATTTTGACATTGAAAATCAATGGAGATAATGAGATTGAATATTATGGTATCTTTTTCGATATTATACAGTTAAGATATTGGTCAAAAAGATTTGTTTACCTATTTAAATGCCAATGCTGGCATATCAGCAATAATAGGATGGGTATTCATAAAGATGTATACTTCATAAGCATCAACTTTGCGAGAATATGGTACCAATCGGATCCATTTATACTCGCTAGTCAGGTAAAGCAGGTATTATACCTAAAAGATATGAGATATAAGGATGAATGGTATATTGTACCAAGGAATGTTATTGACATAGATATTCATTCCGAGATAAAATCATATGAGGATTTCTTTCAGGAGGAACAAAATACAACTGACTTAAGATAGTATAGTGCCGACATTGGAAGCACATCTTCTCTGATTAGGGATGATGTGCAACCCAATAATATTGATGTTAGTGAATTAAATCTAAACATGTGGGAGGATTATGATGACAATCATGACAACTTCATAAATGATAATGAGGAAAATTGTACATTGGTGGATTATGATGATGAAGATGTCGATAATCCTCCTGATGAAGATACAGATATTGATTGATAATATGTAATTTTTTAAGAAAATCATATATTTTAAATTTCATATATCATTTAGTGTTGATATAATTTTTATCAATATTATATTATCTCTAATATATTGTTTGATACAGACATGGCACCAGGAGGACGACCTTGGTGGCTTATACGAGGAGATGCTGGTGCATCAACTTCTCAGCAGCGGTCTCCTGATGATCAAGCAGTCACATTAGCTAATCTAGATTGATTTTATATATTATAATTTTTTATATTTAATTTATTTTAACTTTTTATCATTTATAAATAATTAATTTTAAGCTATGTCACTAGGAGGATGATCCGATGGGGGGACTGATATGAAAATGTTGGTACCTCTTCATCTGAGTAGCATACTACTGGTGAGACAGGCACATCATCTCCTGCCACAGGTTATTTTTACATATTATAGTTTTTCGTATCATATTTACTTTAAGTTTTTATCATGTATAAATAACTAATATTAAGCTTTATATTTTGCTACAGCTACTGATACTACGATTAGGTGGAAATGTAGAGCCATTAGAAATGAGAAGTTGGAGGAGTGGAGGACAACACATCTCGAGGAGAGGATGACGGTTTTCATCCCACTAAGATATATCATACCACTAGAGCACCACATCAGGGATCCATACATGTGTGAGGTAGGTATTATTATTCATTCTTATGCTCCCTTAATGCTGACTGATTAGCGCAGAGTTACGAGACCACAGTAGCAGGTCCTCCTCAACCATTTGCAGGTATCTAAATATAATTTTTGATAATTATTTAACTTTTATTTTTTCGATAAATCTCATATATTGTACATTATTTTGTAGCATGATTTTGATATTCAAGAGATTGATACCCTACATGTGCGGGAGGCTATCCTTCAGTATATGGGGAGATTACTTAGAGGATTTAGATATAAGCTCCATAGCCATTAGAAGAAGGTCTTTCATGCTTGTGGGGTAGCAGTAGCATGTGAGACACCGCATAGGAGTGTATCACATCCTGACTGAAATCTCCTCTACACCAAATACGAGGATCCTGTATATTGGGTATAATTATTATATATAATAAAAATATTGATTATTGAATTGATATGATATTGTAATATGTTCACTAATATCTTGATTGCATTTACTTATTAGGCCTATTGCGATAAGGCATCACAGAGCTGGTCGAGGATCATGTTGATGCATTGCGGTGGATTAAAGTCATTTGCATAGTATCAGTATGGGCTGGTCAGTACACATACATACACCTTAAATGATTAGTTAGAATATGTCTATGTCAGTATACTTACAATCATAAATTTTAGAGGGACATCGAGATAGGATAGCTGCCCAGGTGGATTGATGTCAATTAGAGGACCCATCGTCGGGCGATAGGTGAGTGGCTTCCCTGGACTAGGGAGAGACATGTGAGTTTTAATTGATTAAGTTCTATTTTAATTTCATCATAATGTTTAGACTTTTGATTATATTTATTTTTTCTTTAATTAGGACTGCATGATGGAGATACAATCCCAGCCCCCAGCTGAGGGCTCTACCCCACCCCCAGATGATGATATCTATGACAAGGTGCTTGGTAGGAGACCTAGCTATATTACGAGGTTAGGATATGGAGTTGTGGCCCTTGCTCCTCTCGAGCAGCACATTTTTTGTGATGCTTGTTTGCATGAGATGGAGAGGAGACATGCTAAGACCGAAAGAAGACATCAGGAGAAGATAGCGGGTCTACAATAGGCCAATGCTGAGCTTTCATCCTAGGTTGCAGTATTTGGGGCGAAGCTCGATGAGTTATATCACCATATGCCTCCCCCACCGACTTTCGATATTCCTGCTGATGCTTATGATCAAGATTCCGCCGATGATGATGATGGATGTCCTCTATGACTAGTATTATTTTATATTATTTTTAATTAATATATTTTTAGTATTTATATTAGATAATTAGTTTGTTAACTTAATTTTTGAATTTAATGTAGGTCAATGATATGGCACTGAACATATTGAGTTTTATTTTTTTTCGATGGATTTTTTTTTAAAAGGACATGCTTTATATATTTTTTTTATTGGTTGTATGCACGACATTTTATAAATATACATGGTTTTATATGGATGCTTTAAAATGAATGAATTTAATTTTGGCATGCGTTTATTTATTATGTGGATGTTATATTATGTTCATTTATCTATAGATTTTAAAAAATGGCACAAATAACATTATTTAAAATTATTTTTTTGGATAAAAACAAATAGCGATGCAATAAAAGTGTAGGTAAAGGATTCTAGCGACAAAAAATTAGCATCGATAAATCCAAATAACCATCGCCAAATAGCATGTCACCATGCCACTTTTAGCCATGCTTTAAAATTAGCAACACAAGTTAACATCACCAAATATTTATTGATGTATATTAAACATAGGAAAATCCAAAGTAATATTCGCCAAAAAGCATGCCAGCATGCCATCTTTGGCCACACTTAATAATAAGTTTACATCACAAATTATTTGCCGATGCAAAATAAGCGTAGGTAAATTTTTTTTACCGATGTAAGTTTTATGTTGCTAAAAATTTTTTTTGATGATTATTTAGCATAGATAAATATTTATTTATCGATGTAAGTATACACAGATAAAAATATTTTTGCTGACATTTATCTTGCATGGGTAAAAATCATTTTGCCAATGATTATTTTACATTAGTAAATATTTATTTTCCAACTCCAATCTTGCATAGCTGAAAATTATCTTCGACATTTAGTTTAACGTCAGTAAAACATGTTTTTTTTCGATGAAAAAGGGTAAAGATCGATAAATGGAATCAACGATGCCACTTTTGCGGACAAATATTTTTTGAGGTATTTTTCATCACTAGATGTAATTAGTGATATTTTCCTAGGATTTTGCTATGCTTTTTTTGCATAGGTAATTATCCTTTTTCTTGTAGTGGGTTGAGTGTCTGAGGAAAGCTCACTTAGCCAAAGTTAAGCGCCTCCAGGAAGAATTTTAGAAGGAGGAGCAAAAATCGACAGAACTAAAGGCTATCTTAACTTTGGAAGAGAAAAGCAAAGAATGGTTGAGGAGGAGGTTGGTGTAGAGAAGGAGTGGGCCATCGAGGCTTTCAAGTCCTCTAAAGCAATGGAGGACATCAAGATAGCCTTCGCCCAAGAGGCCTTCCTCAAAAGATTTGAGGTATGCTAGGAGAGGATGGTCAAAAGAATTTTCGAGCTTGACCTTAGTTTCCTGATGGGGGAGTCTGATGATGATGAAGCTGGGCCTTCCACTGCTACCATTAGTTTACCTTCCACCAAGCTTCCCATTGCAACTTTCGAGCTTGCCTAAGAGCCAAAGGCTACTAAAGCAGCACCGAGCTCATCCACTATTCCTCCTCTAGAGGTTGAAGGCTTTCAATAGTTGTACTCTTTTTTTTCTTTTTATCTATTCCTAAATTCGGAACATTTTTAGTAATAAAAATGAATTTTCTTTTTTCATGTCATACCATTGTCATGATATTTTCATGCATTAACATAGTCTACCGTTGACACTGAACCTTTGCCTCAGGGGATTTTCTTGAAGGCCGTTAACGAAGAATTAAAAAAGAAGTTCTCCATCTTAGCAAAAAATTGAAGAAGGTTGAGGACGAGCTTCAAAAATTGAAAAAAGAATTATAATGAGGCTACTGTTAAAATAAATCCTGTTTGCCAATCCTCTAAGCAGTTCTTCAAAGAATATACCACCAAGCAAAATCATCTAAGCGAAGAACTTTCAGAAACCAAGAAGCATGCCAGTGAGAAATCTTGGACCTTGAGGGCTAAGATTTGTTCTCTCAAAGCTAAGCTTCATGAGGCAAAAGAGAAAATTGGCCAGCTAGAGAGGGGTTCAGCCAGGAGCCAAAGTAAGGTGGAGTACCGATGGGATTGGTCAAAGAAATTCTTCGACCTTCAGAAATAACTGCATGATGCCAAGATCGCATATAATACCTATCAGATTGATTGGTGTGGGAAAATTGAAGATCTAAAGAAGAAGCTTAATATGGCTAATACTAAGGTATCCCATCTTCGAAAATAGTTCGCAGACAAAGCTTAGACTAGCCTGAAAGGGGATCTAGAGGGTTCGCCTCTTTGAGGAGGATCATGGGGGATCTTTTGGCAATGCACAAGAAGACCAAGGTCAAACTCTTGCAACTTAAGATCCGACAACTTACAATGAGAACACAGTGAAGGATGCCAAGGCCAAATCTATGGTTCTAAGAAAAAGAATAAAGAAAATAGAAGACGATCTTCGGAGGGCCAACAAATTGCTTGGTGAAAGTTTAGTGGCAAGGAGAGATCTAGAAGAAAAAATCAATGATTTGAAGCATGCTCTTGTGTTAGCTAGGGCTAGCAGTCCAAAGTCCAATTCCGAGTAGGACTTTGGCTTCCCTCTCTTCTTTTCTTTTTTTTTTCTTTTTTTTATAACCTATCTCGAAATCCTATGTAATAAACTTCAATTGCAATGAAGTGATACCTTTCATTTACCTTGGTGTTCCACTTTAGTTTGACACTTGCTAACTCTCTTTATTTTTCTTATCATGTTTGATGTCCATGTCATCTTGAAATAATAGTTTCAATTCCATGTTTTGTGTATCTGTCTTTCTTGTTTATGAATAACGAGTTTTTAACTCAATTTGAAATGCCCATGAGCTACGAGTCTCTACATTCATAGTTTACATCCTGTCTTAAATAACTGAAGGCCTTCACCCTTACTTGGATGAGGTTAACCTTCTATCTTAAATAAAAGAAGGCCTTCACCCTCGCTATGATGAAGTTAACCTCCTATCTTAAGAAATCGGAGGCCTTCTACTTCATTTGAAAATGAAGTTCAGTTGGATAATTTTTTGTTATTACATAGCTTTGCACCAAAGACAAGAATGTTAAAGCAAGAGAATTTTATTGAAATGAGATTGTTGATAGTACATTTATAATTTATTTGAATTTCATGATCGCGGGAGCATTGCCCTGTCGAGCCTCTTTAGATAATATGTTTTCGGTCGGACGATTTCTACAACCCCAAAAGGATCTTTCTAGTTTTGAGCAAGTTTTTCTTGGCTTTGCGGTTGGAAGATGTTGGCTTTTTACAGCACCAAGTCTCCGACTTTAAAAATTTTACTTCTGACTCTGGAATTGTAGTAGCGAGCCATCTTCTATTTATAAACTACCATTCGAATTTGGCCCTTTTCTCGCTTTTCTTCTAGCAAGTCGAGATTTGCTCTGAGGTCCTAAGAGTTGTCTTGTTCACTAAAGCCTTCAGCTCATGACGAGAAAAGTCCGAGCTTGACAGGTATTACTGCTTCAGTTCCAAAAGCTAGGACAAAGGAAGTTTCTCCAATTGGCAATCTTTGAGTAGTTCTATAAGCTCAGAGAATATGATAGAGTTCATCCACGCATGTCCCTTTTGTCCTTTCGAGTCTCGCTTTGATCTCTTCTAGTAGAGTCCTATTTGTTACCTCGTCTTTGTCGTTGGCCTCTGAGTGGGCTACTGACGTAAAATAATGGAAGATATTCAGATCTTCGTAAAACTCAGCAAATTTCACTCCTACAAATTGACATCCATTATCTATAATAAGAATCCAAGGTAGGCTGAATCTGCAAACTATTGACTTCCAGACAAAGTCCTATACTTTAGCTTCAGTGATTTTTGCCAGGGGTTCAGCCTCAATCCACTTGGTAAAATAATCCACAGCCATCAGAAAAAAAATTTTGCTGTCTAGATGCAATGGAAAAGGGCCCAAGTATATGCATCCCCCACTATGTAAATAGCTAAGGAGCACTCAGAGATGCGAGTTGTGAAGCTGATTGCCTTTGAATATTGGCATTCCATTGACATTGGTCAATCTCTTCACATAATTTATGGCATCTTATTGCATAGTTGGCCGGTAGTATCCTTGACAAAGCAACTTATAAGATAATGATCTGGCCCCAAGATGATTTTCACATACACGTTCGTGGACTTCCTTCAGTGCGTAATCAGTTTCAGAGGATCGAAGACATCTAAGAAGTGGCAAGAAATAGGACCTGTTATATAGCTTATTCTCATATACGATATAACGAGATGCCTGGTTCCTCAACTTTCGAGCTTCTTTTAGATTCCTAGGAAGAGTGCCATCTTGGAGGTATGAAATAAGTGGATTAATCTCGCTGGGCTCTGGGTCAACCTGCATCATAGTTTGGGATTCTTCTGAGCTTGGGTGTTGAAGAAATTCAAAGAAGACTTCTTTTCGGAATTCACTTAGAGCTAGAGTAGCTAATTTAGAGAGGAGGTCTGCCCTAGTATTTTCTGCTCTAGAGATCTGCTGTATGTCAAAACTACTAAAGATCGACGTTAGGTTCCTTACTTTTTCTAAGCATCTCTTCATACTTTCCTCCCGAGCTTCATAATTATCATTGACTTATCCCACCACCAACTGAGAATTGCTATAGACTTTCACATGATTTGCTTCTAATTATTTTGCTATTCTTAACCTAGCAATCAGTGTTTCATATTCAGCTCCATTATTTATTATGGAAAACTTAAAGCATAGTCCGTACTCAGCAATAACTCCTTCTAGACTGATTAGAGTCAAGCCTGTGCCCACTCCTGAAGCATTAGATGAACCATCTATATATAGACCCCAGAAGTTCTCAAAGAGGTTTGCTTTTTCTATAATGAGGTTCATCCAAAAATTGGAAGTACAAACTTCTTGCTATTCAGATTCGATGGGATTTGGAATGGTGCACTTTATCATGAATTCAACCAATATCTGAGCTTTAATGGATGGCCACAGCTGAAAATTGATGTTAAACTTGGTAAGCTCAATCACCCATTTAGCTATTCTCCCAGAGGTATCGGGTCGATGACTAACTACTTTGATAGGCTAATCAATGAGAAGCGTGATTTTATGCCCTTGAAAATAAGGTTCAAGCTTTCAAACTACAATCAATAGGGCATAAGTTAGTTTTTCTAATTTTGTATATCTTATTTCAGTATCCCTCAAAACTCAGCTTATGCAGTTGATAGGATTCTGGATTTTCATCTCCTCTCTGATCAGGACAGCCCCAGTTGCTGCAGGTGGCACCGCCAGATACAAGAAAAGTTATTCATTGAGCTTGGGTTCGGCAAGGAGAGGAGGTGAGCTGAGGTAGTTTTTTAATTCCTCAAAAGCCTGCTAGCACTCAGAAGTCTAGAAAAAGTTTTTTGGCTACTTGAGCACTTGAAATAAGGGCATGCAATGCTCGATTGACCACGAAATGAACTGATTTAGGGTAGAGACCTTCCCCATTAAGCGTTGGACCTCTTTTATTATTTTTGGTATAGTCATTTCTTGAATGGCTCTTATCTTCTTAGGATTTTCTTCAATACCATGCCTTGACACCATAAATCCTAAGAACTTTTTCGTGATTACTCCAATGTCACACTTGATTGGATTTAGCTTCATCTTGTACTTTCGAAGTATGTTAAAGGTTTTCTCAAGGTCGACAATATGATTTATTGTAGATTGGTTTTTGATTAGCATGTCGTCTATATAGACCTTCATATAGTAGTCGATCTATTCTTTGAAGATCCTATTCACTAGGCATTGATAAGTGGCACCTGTAATCTTTAGTCCGAAGGGCATAATCCTATAATAATAAAGACCATGGTCAATAATAAAAGTAGGTTTTTCTTCATTCTTTAGTGCCACCCAAATTTGATTATAACCAAAGAAGGCATTCATGAAAGTGAGGAGCTCATGGCCTGAGGTGGCGTCCATCAGTTGATCAATTCTGGATAGAGGATAGCTATCTTTAGGACAAGCTTTGTTCTAGTCTATGAAATCTATGCATATCCTCCACTTATTATTTGCCTTTTTAACGAGAATGATATTTGCAATCCAGTTTGGATATGACACTTTTTGGATGAAATTGGCTTTAAGAAGCTTATCAACTTCATCTATGATGGCTGATAATTACAATAAATGCATCATTAAAATAATAATTTATTAATTAATTTGTTTTTTAAAAATTAAATATTTTTATTTATTATTTTTAAAAAATATATTTATCAATAGAAAAAACTCATTTTTTTGATTGAAATGAAATAAGTTTGGAGCAAAACGGAGTTAAAACGAACCAGATATGAATTTTTTAAAAAAATAAAAAAATTTAATTCAGCTCAGCCGGCTCGCCTAGCCAAGCTAGTGCGCCCAGCCAAGCTACTGAAAGTAGCTCAACTAGTGCATCCTAGCTTAATCGACATGCCGTTCAAATTCACACCCAATGAATTTTATCCCTTTAGGTGAATCAACTAGTATCCATACACTATTGATTCTTATGGACTTCAATTTGGATCATGTGGCTCCAGGTCACTGCATTGTATCCCTATAGGTGATCGGATCCTTATTGTTCTCATCAAGCTCAATAGGATCGCCATCCTGGACCTAGATATTGAAGTATCTATCTAGCTAATGTGGTACTCTACTGGATCTCCTTAAAGGTGACACTTTAATGTGCTCCGAATTTGATCTGATCAAATTCGATTCTGTAGGTTTATCAGATAACGTTAGTTCTTTTCTACTAGTCAAACTTTTGCTATTTTAACTTGATAGGCATCGGTACCTTTTCTAAGAAACTCCTTTCCAAAAGGAATGTCCTACTACTGATGAACATCTTATGTTCTTTAGCATAGCAGAATTATTAACCCTTAAACACTTATTGGACCAGGATCCAAGTTTATCTATGTGCAAATATACGACATAGGCTGATCAACTCCAAACCCAAAAGTGAGAGAGTCTAGGTCTACGCTCGATCCATATCTCATATGGAGTCAATGCAACAGATTAACTCGGTATAAATTTTCAGAGTAAAAAAATAATCATAAGAGCACAACCCTGCAACAAGCGGACAAGTATATCCTATTGTAGATTGAATCATGTCTAACAAAGTTCAATTTCTTCTTTTAGATACACTATGTTCCGAAAAGGAATCCACTGAGAGAGAATCCTATTCTCTCTTAGATATGTCACAAACTCACTGGATAAGTATTTGCCTCTTTGATCTGATCGAAGAGTTTTAACCTTATCCAATTTTTTTTTTTTTCATTATCGAATCATTTGAACATTTCAAATGATTCATCTCAGACGTACCCATGCCCAGATAGGTTGTCTGTAATGAAATATTAATGTCTTCCTTTGGCACTTAAGTTCAAGGTCCACATACATCACTATGTATAAGACTTAGAACGTTATCGGCTTCTTTATCTTTTCCAGTAAAAGATGACTTTGTCATCTTCCCAAGAAGACAAGATTCACAGGCTATCAATGATTCACAATCATTGATATCGAGGTTTTCATCTCTTGCTAACCTATTTATCCTATTCTTGTCAATATGACTAAGCCTGTAATGCCAAACATAGACCTCCGTGACATAATCTAACTAGAGTGTGTACATTCCACTTACCTTAAGTCCTTACAATGAATTGCATAAGACCACTGGTATCTAATACCCCGATAGTAGAATTACATATAGAAAAGTTTTAAGGTGTTATCATATAACATCTTTAATGAGCAACTTTTGCTTCTATCTCTTATTCAGCCTCTTGTGGTCAAAGGAAGCAAGACAAATTTTCTTCCCGTGACCCTATTTTAGATATTAGAGGTACTATGCCTGATTTGGGTTAATCTTGGACTAATTATTTTGACTGGGCTTAGAAACCCCAATACGAACCCATTCATACTGTTGAACCAATATTCAACTTTCGATACTGATTATCGAAGTTGGGTTCATAAGTCTTCACTATCTAACAGTGATAGGAGCAATTAGGATTTAGCTTTAATATAGAACAATGACCTATTATATATGAATCATTTTAAGCCTAAAAACTTGGACTTTAGTCTAAAGGCTCTCCCACTATTTTATTCAAACTAGTAGCCTCTATCTCTAATTCGAGGAATTACTTTAATTTCCTAGTAGGTACTAGAATCCACATAGACTGCACACGAGCCCAACTTTGGTTGACCCACCCATGTGCATCTAAGGGTAGGTTCATAATCAATTATTTCTTCAAATAATTTCTAGTAATTTTAATTTTGCCCCAGGCCTTGATCAGCTGGCTTTGGCCTTCTCAAAAAAGGGTCCAGTTAGGTCTAACCATTAACATGACCATACTTGGCGCATCCAACCAATGAATGATCAAGCCCAACTTTGGTTGGCCAACCCAACCACCATTAGAGAGACACATCTAAATCATCATATGATGGATGATAACTTCATTAGTCAACAAGCACCAGACCTTTGGTCCTCCAATGATTATTGAGTTAATGGACCCATTATCAAATACCTTAATGGGAGGCTATGACTCCGTTATCCCTATAACTTTGTCATTTTAAAGACCTAATAATTTTAGAGGATTTAAATTATTAATGATTTAAGGATAGAAAGGACATGGACCAATTTGCTCCCACTGACTTCACCAAGTCAAGTCATCCCACTGACTTTGCAAGTCACTGATAAGGACTAGGATCAATTACGGTCTATGGGCTCCTAAATCAGTCTCACTAATTTCCTATGTGATATGGATTAGCATGAATTAATGAGCAACCTAATCAAAAACTTAATTAACCACATTGGCTAGGTAAGTGAGATCGACGGAAAGATTTGCCAAGGCTTGCCTTAGACATCATCAGAAATGGCCAAGTAAGCAGGCTGTCAATTAAAAACCATCAGTCTGGGATGCCAGACTTACCTTAGACACTAATTGGTTTGTCAGTTTTGATTTGCTCTACCTAAAGACTCGAGCTCGACCACTGAGCCATAATCAACATCCATTTGTTAGGTGTACGGACTTTGATCAACTACAACTATTGAAGTGATCTATAGAAATGATCTAATTCTAATTAACTACTAATTAAGTTTGATCAATTTCTTAACTATGTCCATGTTTAATCTAACCCTAGGTTTAATCCAGTTAAGGACCTGATCAAAACTAACCCATTTAACCTTTAACCCAAGTTTTATGAAATTATCTTAGGATCTTCAAATCACAAACCTAGATCCTAAATAATCACTTAATTCTCAATTAAGTTCAAAATTTAGGTTTATGGATTCTCAGAACTAGTTCTTATTTTATTGTTTGAAACATTTTCAAATTGTAATGAATTATATTCAATCTATAGTTTTAGATCTGATATGTTTTATTGTTTAGATCATGTCCTAGGGTTTCAAATCTAGAATTTTGCAGTAAGTAAGTTTATAATTTAAAATTTTATAAAATAAATATGTCATACATATACATTCTAGATTCAAAACAAAAATTACATATCAACATATGCAATAAGAGGATCTAGATCTAAACATAAAACACATCATATGGATCAGATCATAAACTATTTTAAATTAAATTTAAAATCTAAAAATAAATCATAAATCACTTTAGATCTCATCTAACATATTTATGATTTAAGTTTCTCGAGTCAGCACATACTAGGACAACCTTTCCACTGTAAGGGGTAAACCTTATAGCAGGAGAACTTTATGGCAGTATGTGCAATCCTGATATTATTTAGATCTAATTTAAATAATCTAAAATAGATCTAATTTTTATTAAATTCTAAATTTAAATTAAAAAATTAAATCATAAATTTTCTTAGATCTAATCTAAATAATTTATGATTTTGATTTAGATCAGCACATACTAGGACAATCTTTTCATTATAAGGGGTTAACCTTACAATAGGACAACCTTATGGTAGTTTGTGCGATCTTTAATTAACTTTAATTTTTAGATTTAATCTAAAGCATACATAAATATGTTATAATAGAATATAGATGCTTTGATACCACTGATAGAAAACATGTAGGGTTTCATGCATAGATTTCAAAATTTTTTCGAAATACGGAGCAATGGTAGACATAGATTAAACTATTTAATCTATAACATGCATGTAATCAAATTACAAAGCCCTACATTAAGGATCTATAACATGTTGTGATTAAAATATAAATCTAAAATTAAATTAATCATAAGTGGTATTGATCATATCAATACCTAGAGCTAGAATAATTCTAGATCTAATCCTAGATCACATCTAGGTCACCAAGAGATTAGATCTCTTATCTTTGTGTGGGTCGAGAACTTCGTAGTTGAATTCGTTATTGTCTTTGAAGCCATACAAGTATCCAGCCACTACAAGTGATCCACACAAACCTGCAATATAGATAAGAGGTTCGTCGAACGAAGATTCGCTCGAAATGCTAGCTTTTCGCGGATTCCTCCTGATAGTTAATCAAATACATGTTCTTCGGATCTCTTGGACAATCAAAGAGCTGAAGAACATAAGAAGGAATGAGGGAGAAATCCAACTCTTGAATCTTCCATAAGTTAGAAAATAAAAAGACATATGAAAAAAATCCTAGGAGAAGATAAATCTTCTCCTTTAGGACATCAACAGTTGATGTCCTGAAAACACCTCCATGCTAGGATCAGAGGAGAGCTTCTCCTCTAGATTTTTTCCTAATTTTCAGATATCACACCCTTAGATTGTTCTCATAAAAATATTATAAATAAAATTGAGAAGAAGGGCTCTCAAGAAAATCCTAAGAGAAGACCTTCTTCTCTTCTTCTTCTCGCATCAGAACATAATCTCTCAAGAAAACCCTAAGAGAAGACCTTCTTCTCTTCTTCTTCTTGCATCAGGACATGATTAGATTATGTCAAAAAATGTTCACCATGCCCCAACACCTTGGAGCACAGATTCCACACCCTCTTCCTCTCTCTCTCTCAGAGATCTTTATCATATAAAAATTATATAAAATAATGAAGAAGAAGATACTCAAATGAAAATAAAGAGAAGATAATCTTCTCTTACCTTTGTGACTTCATGACAACAACGATTGATGTCCAGATGAAGACTTTTTCTCTAAGGATCTTGGCACCATCTTTCCTCAAGCCCTTCCTCTCTCTCTCTCAAATTTTTATCATATAAAAATCATAAATAAAATAGGAAGAGAGAAACATAAAAGAAAAATGTAAGAGAAGACAATCTTCTCCTACCTTATCTCTTCAAGACATCAACCTTTGATGTCTTAATTGAGGGCTCTTCTCCAAGAATCTTGGCACCACAAATCCTTCACGTCTTCTCCTCCTTCTCCTCTAATTTTTCATAATTTTTTTAGGATTATTTACATCCTTAAAACCATCTCATAAGAGGCATCCATCTTTTATTGCAAGACTAGGTCAAAACCTAGTCAAAGGAGGACTTCTATGGGGTGTCCAACTCTTGGACGCCCCTCCCTTGATTTTTGGCATGTGAAACAGAAAACCAACACACGAAAGAAAGGAAGAAAGGGTGGAAATCAAAAGGACAACATGGGTAGAGGTGGCGCACAAGGGAGAAAGGAGTTTGGTCAAAAGGGGACTCTTGCAAGAAGGAAAGAAATCTCAACTCATTCTTATTTTGATCAAGTCAAAACAAACTCCCAAATAATCTAATATTTGGGCATGGAAGGCCTTCTTGGGTGAGGGAATACATAGAAAAAATCTAGAATTAAATATTTGGCATGGGCTTTAATAGGTGCAAGAGAAAGAGAGAGAGTCCTAGTCCAATCGGAACTCCTCTTGTTTGATTAGGTCAAAATTATTTTAAATCTAATTTAAATTTTATTTAAATTAGATTAAATGTAACACAATTAAGGGTGATCCTAGTCCAACTATGAGCCTAATTTAATTAGATTAAATCAAGATTTAAATTTGATTTAAATCCTAAGTCAATCAGGTGCGCCCAAGTCCTAGTCAAACAAGGAATTGTTCTTACCTTGTAATTGGCTTATCCAATAAACCATTTGAACTTAACCCAATTAAGTTCAAACTAATTCTATTTGAATCTAATTCAATTAGACTTGATCTCAACCTGATTGCTCAATCAAATTGAGTCAATTAGCAATCCAATTGCTAATCGATCCTCCTACAATACTTGCATTAGATCAAACATCAGTCACATTGAATGTTTGACCTCGAAATGATTCTCAATTATTGATTAACTATCCGATCAGATTAGAAGCTCTAATATGTGTGACCCTATAGATTCGAACCTAATTTGGTAGTATAGAAATCAATTTCTGTACCAATTGAAGTTACCATCAAACACTCATACAAGTCATCTCTATTGTGTCTCAAAATTTTGCAAATCCCATGACACCTCACGAGGATCACCCAGGTCTAGATTTTGCTAAATTAAAACACAGTGACACATTCTCATTTTGAAGTTAATCAGGAGTTATCAATTTCATCTTAACTCATACATTGACTCTATAAATATCTGATCGTACTCAAAAACCTTCCATCATCTATATTAAAAATACAGACAGTCCAGTACCAAAGTACAGTGAGTTGCTCGCAAGTCACGATGGTTGCTCGCAAGTTACGATGGTGATCTCAGGTTGGAGGGATACTTATATCTATTAGCCTTAGCTTGCTACTTTTGATAGTAGAGTGCTACATTGATCATGTTCAATGCAGATGTATTCGTACATCTCACTTGGATACCAAACCAGTATTTCCACACCACTTGGTTACGAGGACAACCAACTCATATGTCATACAGCGACTTATACTCGATAAGTTATCATTCTTGTTAATAACTTATCATTTGATCATGAACAATTTAAGAACCATCTGATAAATTCTTCTTTATCGATTGATTGTGGTTCCAAAAAATGTTAGATATGTGTGCCCTAGAAGCCAGAATTGGTTGACACTTATAATACACTTCTAGGGGCAAAATTATAATTTTGACTATAAATAATAAAATAGATTATTTTTTATCATAAATATGTATTTAGTATCTATAATACATCCCTTGAGTTAATGATAATGATAATTCTTATCTTCAAGATTTGAAAATTTAAGATAAGAATTTTCATTATTAACTCATAAAATGCTCCTGACAGTAGGATCATCATGAGGATGGTGATTGATTTGAAAGGTTGGTGTACAATCGCTTTTTCTTAGTAGATGAGTCTTGAGTCTACGGCGTAGAGCGAGAGTATAGATACTCATTAGAGAATGAGGACACTAAGCGTGACCACCTCGAGTAGTCATAAGAAAGTCTACCTTCTCATCGATGACTTACTCAAAGCTGTAGTGGTGTGTCTGGTTCTTTGACTTGAGGTGCATCAGCAGTTCACCATGAGGATGTTATAGTTTGACTGCACCATGACTCGATCTCCTAGCCATTGGAAATTCTGAGGTGTATGTTGGCTATAACATGTTCATTGTAGGAATTGGATTGCACCAAGAGGGAGTCTATCTACCTCGGTGAATGAGGAGCAGCCCTATGATGATCATGAGAATTAAGTCCATAACCCCATGGCCATGGCAGAGTGAAATAATAGAAAGAGTTTCTATTAAGGTTTTCACATCAGACTTGAATCGAATGATTAATTCATATGATAGAAATTAGGATTTGATGAGTTCACCTTAACCCTAATCTAATCGGGGCTTAAGATAGAAGAACTTAATCACATAGGTAGCTGCACCAAGAGGTTCATTTTTAGTTTTGATGGGTTGCCACCATATACTGCTAGGTGTCACTCATGGATTTTGGGAGCAATTAAAATGATTTAGATGATCGATCATTCTAGTTGTCTAAATTAGAAGAGTTCTGATCCATCGAAAGAAGTTTCGATGATATCGATGATAAAGATCGTGACATATCCCATTACCATATAGAACTAAATCTAACTGGATCACACAAACAAGAGTTTGGATTTGGATATCATCAATTGGACTAAGCAGTTCAATTGATTTAAATTAGATTCAATTAGGTTCAAGAAAATCGTGCTAGCACATGGTTGAGCCTAACATTCTCCTTCTACTATCATTGAAAGATATCTCGACTGAGCCAAATGAGTTTGTACTCACTCAAGTACCTTTACTTAGTTTGACTGAAGCTTGTCCAAGTCAGAAAAGGGTTGTCTTAATTTATGAGATAAATTTGAGACAACATCTGCTATTTTTCATCACCTGCTAATTCTTATCTTTTGACTTTGGTCAAACGCTGACCTTTGACCCTTGGACATCTGTCCATGTATCATGCACCTATTGGAGAGTAGATAGGGGCTTGTCCCCTAGCTAGATTTTAGAAAGGAGGGGGTGCACACCTAGGGAGGCATGCGCCCATGGATAGGGACGACTGGAGTCCCATACGGATGGGACTCCAGATTGCTTCTTCGTTTCTACTTAGGTGGCCCATAACTATAGACTTTGACCAGTCTTAGGCACCATCTAAGGATGAATTAGTGGGGCTCCCATCTGATTAGATCAGGTGATGTCATCCCACCAATTAGATTTAGATCTGATTGCACGAAGCAATGTGATTGGTCGGATGATGTGGCACTGCATGGCATAGCATGGTTTATATAAATCCTATCTGCACCTAACTTTAAAAAGAGTTCTCTCTTAGCCCATGCCCCAAGGCTGCCCCTCTCCCTCCTCCATGCCATCTTCTGGTTCTCTCTCTTTTCTCCATGCCTAAGGAAAGTTGGGCTCTAGTGTGGTGCGATCCAAGCAAGAAAAAGCTGACAAGAAAGGAAGATGGCAACACTGCTGCAGAGACGACTGCTGATCTTCAAAAGAAGTTTTGAAGATCCTCCAAATCAGATCCAAATCTAATTTTTGGAGAGGTGATAAAGAAGGAGAAGATCTCCAAATCTAGCTTGAGTGGATATTGGTAGAGGCCATGCGCTTGCGTGGCTAGATCCAGAACCTCAGGCAATTAGCAGGATCATCAAAGGATAATCTGATTACCCAAAATCAAGGTATAATTAAATCAGATTTAATTTATTTTTATTTTTATTTTTAGTTAATAGATCTATAAAATTAAATTTGAAATATCTCAGATCTAATCTAGATATACAAAAAAAAATTTTGAAATATTTCTCTTGATTCGATCAGATCTGAACGAACCTAATCCAAAAAATCACGATTTTCCCTTCAACTAGTATTAGAGCAAGGTCCTCTAAAATTGTTTAGATCTAATTTTTAATTTATTTTAATCTAATAATTAGTGATTTTATATGTCACATGAGATGTGATTAGATCTAAAATAAGAAAAATTAAAATTAAATAATATAGATCTAAGTTCTATAATATGCATGATTAGTCGTAAAGTAGAATAGTTCTATACATAGTCTTACATAATCATGATTTATTTTGATTAAATTATAATTTTAGATCTATTTATTTTCTATTTTCTAATGATTATAAATGTTATCATAAGATCTAAAAAATAAAAAATAAAATTATTTAATTTTTATATCTTATGATAACAATCATATGAGATATGATGAAAGCATGTTTAGACTAGTTGTAGAATAGTTCTACATAATTATCTAGATTAGAATTTATTTTGATGTGATCAATTTAAATCTAATTTTTTAGATAATTATGAGATAATTTAAATTTAAAAAAAACATGCATAATATGATACATGAGATGTATGCAAAACATACGTTAAGTTAGATCAATTTTATATATGAGATATATGATGTAGATCTAACTAGTTTTATAAATTTATATTTCTGATTATGGCGTTCCCCTTGATCGTCCGATCATAAGAACAAAGTAGGGTTTAAACACCCTCTCCTCCCATTCGATGGGGTGTTCTTATGATGTGTAGGGGTGCTGCGCGTTCATCCTTAATCAAAAATCAAAAACTTACTTTCTGCAAAATCCTAGATCCTGAAATCCTAGGATTTTATTTACATGTTTTATTTGTGAACCCTAACTTAATTAAGAATTAAGATTATAAAATATTAATTAGATCTAAAATTGATAATTTTAGATCTAAGACATATTCATAATATTGGGTTTGGGCTTGGATAGCTCAATTAGGTCTAAGTGGTTGATCAAACCGAATCAAGAGTTGGTTAGATGGGATCAATAGTGTTTAAATTGACCAGCCTAATAGGATTAAGTCTGGGTCAAGATCGAGTCATGTGAGTGATTGATCAAGCTAAGACCTAATTAGGTTCAGTGGTTAGAGTCTGGATTATAGGCTAACCTGATTGGTTCTGGCTTAATAATTTGGTGTCTAAGGTAAGTCGACAGATACGATCGACTAGTTTTTAATTAGGAGCTACTCGACTTGAATGCATTCTTGTCGAGTTAGTGGCATATCCCTTCCATTGGTCTCACTTACCTAACCATGTTTATTGGCTTAGTTCTGATCTCAGGTGGTCAATAATCCAAGTTAACCCATGCCACTAGGTTAGTCATAATGGTTATGACTATGTCAAGTCTAGTTTAATGAGACATAAATCAAATCTTCCTAAGAAAAGATTAAGTCTAAGGTCCACCATTGTAGATTTGTGGGTCCTTTCTGAGGTTGATTGTTGTTGGCTAGTTACAGTGTTTCAATTGCATCGAAAAGATTCAACCATGTCTATTAGGCATTGGATGCTACGAGCTGGAGGATGGATTGAGCTCAATATTTTGGATATGGTGAGAGACTCAATTAGAAATCTAATCTATGCAAATAGTGGGTCTAACTTAACTAAGGAGTGGATCAATATTTTGGGCATGGTGAGATTCATAAATTAGAGATCAAGTTTGGTTGCACCATGATTAGTGAATCATTGAACAAGAGTTGTTCACTTATTGGCTAACCCATCACCAATATCTGTTGAGTCAGGTGATAAGTCAGTTGGTGGGATCGCACCACCTACTAGAAATCATTAATCATAGAGATTTTCGCATCTCTATTAGAGAAAATGTAGGGATCCAAGAAAATAGTGGAAGCTAATTTGTTTAAAAATTAAAATCCTAAATAAATTGGTTGAGTCTTAATTATAATATCTAATTAGAAACTTTGACTCTCTACAGAAAAATGTCTGCATCCAATCCACTAGCACGAATCCTGAACACCCATAGACTGATCGAACCCTATTACAAGGATTGGCTTTGAAACTTTAAAATTATTTTGGATTTCAAAAAGTTAACTCATGTATTGGATCAGGATCCTCCCACCTTACCAGCTCGTCCATCCATTGAATAGAGAGTGTCTCTTGAAAAATGGATGGACGAAGATAACAAGGCTAGATATTATATGTTGGGCTCGATGTCTGATGAACTTTAGTACCAACATGAAGATATCAGGACTGCCTATCAAATGTTGGCTCACCTACAAGAGATATTTGGTGAACAGAGTCGCGCAGCCAAGTATCAAGTCACTAAATGACTTTTTAAGGCTAAGATGCATGATGGGCAGTCAGTCCAAGATCACTTGTCTGATGATGATCAAGGACTTGGAAGAGCTTGAGAAGCTCGGTGTGAAGGTTAGGACTTGGATCTGCAGAATGATATTAATTCTGCAATCCTTGACTGATGCATATGGGCAATTCATCATGAACTTACCACATGCATAAACTTCAAAATTTCTTGGCCAAACTTAATGAACATGCTGGTTACCGCTGAGCTTTCTATGAAAGGTTCTAAAGGCTCAGTGCTTGCTATGGAACGGACTTCTTCTAAGAGAAAGTCTTTTGAAAAGAAGAAGAAGTCGGTGAAAAAGTAGAAGGTGGAAGGAGGAAAGAAGAGAAAGGCAGAGCTGAAAAAGAAGGCTACTGACCAAGAAAAGTATTTCCATTGCAACAATGATGGCCACTAAAAGCAGAACTGCCCTACATACCTAGCCACCCTAAAGAATAAGAAGGAGGCAGGTCCTTCTAGAGGTATGCTCATTATTGAGTCTAACCTTACGATTTCTTCTACATCCAGTTGGATGCTAGACACTGGTTCTAGTGCTCATTTGTGCACTTCCATGTAGGGTCTTGAGAATAGCAGGAGGCTGAGGGATAGAGACATGATCCTACGCATGTCGAAAATGGAGCAAGAGTTGCTGCCAGTGGCTGTGGGAACATACCCTCTTCGATTACCATCTGGTTTAGACTTAGTTTTGAAAAGACTGTTATTATGTGCCTACAGCTAAGCAGGAATTTGATTTCTATTTCATTGCCTTAGCATTAGAAGGCTATGTGAATTACCTTCTCTTAAGGACCATTGTAACATTCTTTATGAAAGAAATAAAATTGCAAATGGTTTCCTTATTAACGGTCTTTATCAGCTTACATATTGATGTATCCTATTTTTAACTATCGAGCAAAATGTGAAAACTATGCCAAATGACCTAGGGATAGTCCAAACAATAGGTATCTATGGCACCTGAAGATTAGGTCATATAGCAGAAGATAGGATCAACAAATTGGAGAAAAATGGGCTATTGAGTTCCGTTGACTTTCGAGTCATATCCAACTTTGTGAATCTTGTCTTCAAGGCAAAATGACTAAACTCCCTTTTGTAGGACATGGGGAAAGGGCCACAGGATCTTCCTTGCCCTAGTACATACTGATGTGTGCGGCCCATTTGATGTGCCGGCTAGAGGCAACTTTTGTCTACTTCATTACCTTTACCGATGATCTATCTAGGTATGGGTATGTGTATCTTATGAGACACAAGTCTGAAGCTTTTGAAAAGTTCAAAGAATTCAGACATGAAGTAGAAAAACAAATTGGAAAAACCCATTAAGGTTCTTCGATCAGATCGAGGAGGTGAATACCTTAGTCGAAAATTCTTAGACTATCTCAAGAAAAATGGCATAGTCTCTCAATGGACTCCACCAGGAACACCTCAACTCAATCGAGATTTCAGAATGGAGGAAATCCGGACTCTATTAGATATGGTCCGATCCATGATGAGCTTCACAGACCTCCTTAATTTTCTTTGGGGATACTCATTTGTTAACTTCAATATACTTACTGAATAGGGTTCCTTCTAAAACCATTCCTACCACACCGTATGAGATATGGCATGGTAAGAAACCAAGTCTGAGTCATCTCAGAATTTGGGGTTGTCCGGCTCATGTCAAAAGACAACAAGCGGACAAGTTAGACTTTAGGTCCTTTAGAGCTCGATTCATAGGATATCCTAAAGAGTCATTAGGATATTATTTCTACATTCCAGAAGATCACAATGTGATTGTGAGTCGACATGCCATCTTTTTTGAAAAATAGTTTATTCAAGATAGCGGCATTGGAAAGCAGATCAAGCTTGATGAGAAAGTCTCACAAGTAGCAACGAGCTAAGGACCAAATGGAACCAAATCAGGTTGAGCCAATCTAATCACTACCTCCTCCACCTCATATGTCGAAAAGAGTTTTCCATCCCCCTGAGAGGTACTTAGGTACTATTTCAGAGAAAATAGAGAAAATATTTCTTATAGGTAATGGGGGTTCATGGTGATGATCCCAAAACCTATAATGAGGCGATATCAGATATCGACTTCGAGAAATAGTTAGAGACAATAAAGTCAGAAATTGACTTGATGCACTCAAACCAAGTCTGGACCTTGGTAGATCCACCAGAAGGTATAGTACCTATTGGGTGTAAATGGATCTATAAGAGAAAGATTGGTGTAGATGGGAATGTGGAGACATTCAAAGCTAGATTAGTGGCAAAAGGTTATAGTCAACGCGAAGATATTGACTATTATGATACCTTTTTGTCGATAGCTATGCTAAAATTTATTCACACATTGCTTGCTGTTGCAGCTTATTTTGATTATGAAATATGGCAAATGGACATAAAAATAGCATTCTTAAATGGATATCTTGAGGAAGATATCTATACAGAACATCCGCTAGGTTTCACATCCAGTGATGATGATCACAAGGTATGCAAGCTGCGAAGGTCCATATATGGATTTAAACAAGCATCTCGGAGCTGAAATACTCATTTTAATGATGTAACCAAATTATTTGATTTCATCAAGAATGAGGAGCCAGGTGTCTTCAAAAAGGTCAGTGGGAGCGTTGTCTTCCTTGTATTGTACATGGATGACATCCTCCTTATTGAGAATGATATTTTCATATTGACCATAATTAAAATATGGTTATCTAAAAAATTCTCTATGAAAGATCTAGGAGAAGCATCCTTTATTCTGGGAATTAAGGTCTATAGAGATAGATCGAATAGGATGCTAGAACTTTCAAAGAAGATGTACATAGAGGAAGTGCTAAAGAGGTTTAGCATGGAAAACTTTAAGAGGGGTTTGGTACCCTTTAGACATGACATTGATCTTTCCAAGAAGATGTGCCCTAGCACACCTGAGGAAATAGAATGCACGAGAATGATCCCTTATGCTTTAGCAATAGGGAGCCTCATATATGCCATGTTATGTACACGACCTAATATAGCCCATGCTATGAGTGTCATGAGCAGATATCAGTCGAATCGAGGTAAAGAATACTGAACTTCTGTGAAATGTGTTCTTAAGTACTTGAGAAGAACTAAGGATATATTGTTGGCTTTTGGTAATGGAGAACTCCAAGTTCAGGGGTACGCAGACTCGGATTTTATGTCCGATATAGATGATCGAAACTCGACATTTGGGAGTCTATTTGTGTGCATTGGTGGAGCTGTCAGTTGGAAAAGTTTCAAACAGATTGTGATAGCAGATTCCATCATGGAAGCAGAATATATTGCTACATCAGAAGCTGTAAAGGAGGCATTCTGGTATAAGAAGTTTACCGCAGAGATCAGAGTGATGCCATCAGATGCCATTCCTCTATACTGCGACAACAATGATGCTATAGTCCTTGCTAAGGAGCCGAGGTCTCACCAAAAATTCAAGCACATAGAGCAGCGATACCACCTCATCTACGATTACCTCAAGAAGGGTTACATCGAGGTCAAGAGAGTCGACTCTACAGACAATACGGCGGACTCGCTTACAAAGCCATTGGGCCAGTAGAAGATCGAAGCTCATCTTGAGAAGATGGAACTAAGATTAGTAGCCAATTGGCTTTAGATCAAGTGGGAGTTTGTTAGATATGTGTGCCCTAGAAGCCAGAATTGGCTAACACTTGTAATACACTTCTAGGAGCAAAATTGTAATTTTGATTATAAATAATAAAATGGATTATTTTCTATCACAAATATGTATTTAGTGTCTGTGATACATTCCTTGAGTTAATGGTAATGATAATTCTTATTTTTAAGAGTTGAAAATTTAAGACAAGAATTTTCATTATTAACTCATAAAATGCTCCTGACCGTAGGATCATCATAAGGATGGTGATTGATCTGAATGATTGATGTACAATCGCTTCTTCATAGTAGATGAGTCTTAAATCTACAGTGTAGAGACATCAGAGCAAGAGTACAGATACTCCTTAGAGAACGAGGGCACTGAGCATGACCACCTCGAGTAGTCATAAGAAATTCTATCTTCTCATCGATGACTTACTCGAAGCTGCAATAGCGTATCTGGTTCTTTGACCTAAGGTGCATCGGTAGTTCGCCTTGAGGGTGTTATAGTTTGACTACACCATGACTTGGTCTCCTAGTCATTCGGAACCCTGAGGTGTATGTTGGCTATAGTATGTTCATTGTAGGAATTAGATTGCACCAAGAGGGAATCTATCTACCTCGCTGGATGAGTAGTAGCCATATGATGATCATGAGAATTAAGTTTATAAGCCCATGGCCATGGTAGAGTAAAATAATAGAAAGAGTTTCTATTAAGGTTTTCACATCGGACTTGAATCGAATGATTAAATCATATGATAGAAATTAGGGTTGACGAGTTCACCATAACCCTAATTTGATTGGGGCTCAAGATAGAAGAACTTAATCACATAGGTAGCTACACCAAGAGGTTCATTTTTAGTTTTGATGGGTTGCCACCATATACTGCTCGGTGTCGCTGGTGGATTTTGGGAGCAATTAGAATGATTTAGATGATCGATCATTCTAGTTGTCTAAATCAGAAGAATTTTGATCCACCAAAAGGAGTTTCAATGATATCGATGATAGAGATTGTGACATATCCCATTACCATACAGAACTGAACCTAACTGGGTCACACAAATAAGGGTTTGGATTTGGATATCATCAATTGGACTAACCTAGTTCAATTAATTTGAATGAGATTCAATTAGGTTCAAGAAAATCATGCTAGCACATGATTGAGCCTAACATTCTCCTTCTACTATCATTAAAAGATATCTCGACTGAGCTAAATGAGTTTATGCTTGCTCAGTTACCTTTACTTGGTCTGACTAGAGCTTGTCCAAGTTAGAAAAGAATTATCTTAATTTATGAGATAAATTTGAAACAACACCTATCATTTTCCATCACCTGCTAATTCTTGTCTTTTGACTTTGGTCAAACGTTGACCTTTGACCCTTGGACATCTGCCCATATGTCATGCACCTATTGGAGAGTAGATAGGGGCTTGTGCCCTTACTAGATTTTGGAAAGGAGGGGGCACATGCCTAGGGAGGCATGCGCCCATGCATAGGGATTACTAGAGTCCCATACGGATGGAACTTCAGGTTGCTTCTTGGTTTCTACTTAGGTGGCCCATAACTATAGACTTTGATCAGTCTTAGGTGCCATCTAAGGATGAATTAGTGGGGCTCTCATCTAATTGGATCAGGTGATGTCATCCCACCAATCAGATTTAGATCTGATTGCATGAAGCAATGTGATTGGTCGGGATGATGTGGCACTGCATGGTGCAGCAGGGTCTATATAAATGCTATCTACGCCCAACTTTAAAAAGAGTTCTCTCTTAGCCCATGCCCCAAGGCTGCCCCTATCCCTCTATGCTATCTTCTGGTTCTCTCTCTCCTCTCCATGCCTAAGGAATGTTGGGCTCCAGTTTGGTGCGATCCAAGCAAGAAAAAGATGACAAGAAAGGAAGAAGGCAGCACTACTGCAGAGACGACTACTGATCTTCAGAAAGAGTTTTGAAGATCCTCCAAATTAGATCCAAATCTGATTTTTGGAGAGATGATAAAGAAGGAGAAGATCTCTAGGTCCAGCCTGAGTAGATACCAGTAGAGGCCAGATGCTTGTATGGCTAGATCCAGAACCTTAGGCAATCAGCAGGATCATCAAAGGATAATCTGGTTACCCAACATCAAGGTATAATTAAATCAGATTTAATTTATTTTTTTTTTTATTTATTAGATCTATAAAATTAGATCTGAAATATCTTAGATCTAATGTAGATATAAGAGAAAAATTTTTGAAATATTTCTCTTGATCCGATTAGATCTGAACGAACCTGATCCGAGAAATCAGGATTTTCCCTTTAAGAAATTCATCATAATTTAGGAGTTCATTTAAGGAAGATCGAACTTTTATGATGAAACAGTCAAATTACTACTATCATTAGATAATTCATATAAGATGATTGTCTTTACGACACATTTTCCAACACCATATGCACAAAATACATGTGATCCAATGACCATGCTTTTTCCCAATCTTGATCCAATGGCTGCCATTAATTCTTGATTTGATTTGGTTTACATCAGCTCCCAATGCACGATCAGATGGCTATGCGCATCCCAGGCATTGACCCAATGGTCGATGTTCATCTTGGCAGTGATCAAGCATCCAGAGCTCCATCCAATAGTTCAAAATCATCCATCAAGCATGATCCAATGGTCCACATTAATTCTGACTGGATTTGGGCTTATTAAATGTGGTTTTTGATGATTTTGGTCACGTTTGATCCCCATCTGACAGCCAAACTTCATCCAGAAGAGGAGGATGCATCCAGGACTATTTTAAATCCAATTTTTGCTAGGATTTCTTCATATTTGCTTCTTAAACTCCCCTTTAGTCCCATATTGTCTGTAGCAAGGATCTCCAGCCCTCCATCTATTTAAGGATCCCCAGGCCTCCAAAATTCAATGTCTTCGATCAAAGAGAGGGAAAGGTCTAGGGTGGAAGCCATGCTTGGGTTAAAAGCTGCTTCAAGGCAATAGGTGTTGCGAAGAATAGCTATCGCTTATGCCATCTTTACACCGACTCTAATCTGAGATCAAGATTAGATCCAAAGAGGAAGAAGAAGGACATAGGAGCATGCTTTGAAGAGTATGAAGGAAGAGAAATCTATCAACCATCTTCCCGACGAGGCTATGCAGATCCACTTCAACTCTTTGTTATAATTTATTTTCTATTTTTTTAAATTTCATGTATACAAATTCTAAACTTTAAATTAATGTAAATTTATTTTTATGCACTTTAAATTTATGCTCTTTATTTTTATTACAAATTTAATTATTATTCTTTATTTTATTATAAGTAGATACTAAGATCTAACTAGTAGATTTTAGTACCAAGTTTTAATTTCTACATATTTTAATTTTAATTTTTTATTTATAATTTTATTTTAAAATTTTACTTTTTTAAATTTTTTTTTAATAAAATTAAATATTTTAAAACTAAAACACTATCTTCTCTGTGGATTGGATCCAACTCACTACTTACTACTTATTTTTAATTGAGTTAAGAAGTCAAAATTAAATTGATAAACATGATATCTTAATGACAACATTGTGCTCTTATCATATTTTTGGCATCATTGTCGAGCAAGATAGGAGTATTAATTTCTTTTGATTTCTTTAATTTTTTTATAAATTAAGAATAATTCCTATAAATGCACCAAATTTTTGGTGCCATTGGAGGAAAGGCATGAGTATTAATTTTTTTTGATTTCTTTGATTTTCTTATAAATTAAGAATAATTTCGACAAACGTACCAAATTTTTTGCATCATTATCGAAAAAGGCACGGACATTAAAATTTTTGATCTCTTTGATTTTTCTATAAAATAAATTATAAATAAATTTTTAATTTCTTTTTTTGCTATCTTTTTCTTATTTATTTTGGAGATAAAAAAAGAAAAAGAGAACAAAAAGACTAGGGCAAGGAGGAAGCTTCCAGTCTTATTTGGTGAGATCAATCCTAAATCCTATTTTTTTTGATTATTTATTTTATTTTTAAATTAATTAAAAATTATTCACTTAAATATAATTAAAAGCTTCATGACAAGATTAGAAATCATAGTTGCTTAGAGCATCCATCATATTAGATTTAGTTTTATTTTTTTCTTTTTGATGATTGCTGAAGATAAGGTAAGCTCTTCAAATTTAATGAAGTTTCATGCATCTAATTTAATTGCATAGAAGCCATCGTCTGAAAGTGCTGTCCATATTCATCTTTTAAATCAACTTAAGAAAAACATCTAATTAAACAAGATAAGATGAAAATTTGATCATCCTTTCTTAGCCCACAAACAACCAACCAGCATCTTGCTTTAACCTAAGCCTTTAAATTAAAATCAATTAGACATCAGTCCTAGGAACTCGAGCTTATTAGGACATGAAATCCTAAAAGTTGGATGGGATTAGGGTTAGTCAGTTTGACTAGTATCTAAGGCAAGTGATTCAGGAATGGTTGGGCCCAAAGAAAGGTGGTTTATAATTGATTCCATTAGCTTATCTGGCCAAGCACAATTAGTGTCTAAGGCAGGCAATGGGGGGACTCCTACCAACCTTACACTTACCTAGCCAGTTGAGTGGCTGATCATACACTTGGCAGGATTGAAGGTGACCTTGGCAGTTAGGAGCTATCTAAATCTAGGATAATTCTTAGTCAGGATTATTTGCCTAACTTGATTGCTAATCAACATCAAACCTAATTAAATCCTAATTCCTCTTTCTCTTCTTAGCTTTAGAACATCTTAGGATCTCTTCTTTAGAACTCTTCTTTCTTTCTTCTCTTTTTTCCCTCTAAAAATAAAATAAAGTAAAATAAAATAAAATAAAATAAATTTAAAAGTAATAACAAAATAAATAAAATAATAAAAGAATTAGTAAAATAATAAAAAATAATAAAAAAATCTAAAAAATTTTTGAACCACATGTTAAGTTTACACTAGCATATGCATGGTAGGAGATCGCTTTATCTGACGTAATTGAATCCAATCATAAAATTGAATGGCTAAACCATATTAAATTGAATAATTAAATGGCTAGAAATCTTAGAGAATCACTTAAGCAGATAAAGGTACTTTATTCCTTCCATCTATAATCCATCGACTTGTATCCAATTACCTGATATCTATGCTACCTGCTATGAGATCAAGCCGACCATAATTCAGATGCTTCCATCATTCTATGAGAACACCAATCACAATTCCTATAAGCATTTGAACAAATTCTTAGAAATCCACTCTATGGTGAAAATTTAAAATTTTACTAATGATGCCATTAGATTAATCTTATTCCACTTTTCATTAAAAGACAAAGCCAAGTACTAGCTTGGCACAATAAGGAGACCAATCAAAACTTGGGTTGAATTACAAAGTGATTTTGTTAAGAAAAACCAACATCATGAGGTGAGCTATCACTGAATTTGCTCAACTTTCAGGGGAACAAATTCACGAGTCATGGGAGAGACTTAAGAAACTTATTAGAAAATGCCTACACCATGGTCTGTCTAAGTGATAAATCATTTAAGCTTTCTGTGAGGGTTTAGGAGACCAGTATAGACAAATGATAGATGCATCTTGTGGAGGTGCATTTATGAATAAAAGTAAGGACAAAGCTTATGCTTTATTTGAAATCTTGAGTGAAATCTCAATTAATCATACTTCATTATCTTTCTACCAAAAGTGAGTAGGGATCCATGAATTTAAATATCCAGAATCTAGTTCTAAGACTAATTTGAACCTGATAAATAAAGTAGACTTTCTTGCCCAGAAATTACATCAACTCCTAATCTTAGGTCAATAATCTCCTACACAATTCATATCATCCTCTAATTATTAGGAGATTTGTTTCATCTATGCTAATCTAACCCATCATGTGACCGAATGTCCTATGGCTGCACAGTTTTCATCTTTATCCAAGAACAAGTTCAAGCTACACAAGGCTACTTCAAGCTGGTTAATGACCCTTTTTGAAATACATCTAACCCAGATTGGAGGAACCACTCTATTTTTTCTTGGATACCCCAATAGACTCAGGCTCAGATCCAATATCAAAAGTATGCCTATTATAGTAGTCAGCCTAGCCAATCTATTTAGCCATCATACCTACCTCCTCAATAGACTAATCTAGCTGATGATAGATTTAACCAATTACAACAATTGATTCTGAATCAATAGCAATCCATCACTAGGACAGAAGCTCAAATAGGATAATTAGCAGAGTGTAACATGAGGAGAGAACTAGATCAATTATCAAGCCAACTGATTTTTATAAAAAACCTACCTAATGTCCACCAACCATCTGGACCAAAATATCAATCTAATATCCCACCTAAGAATCTCCAATTTGAGAATGCTAAAGTAATTTCTAAACTTAAAAATTATAGAATTCTTATGGATTCATACCAAGAATAGGTGAGAGAGGCTAGTACTGATGCTAGCCAAAATAAAAATCAAAAAAAAAGAGGTTAGTACTAAGACTAACTATATAGAAGAACCTTAACTCGAAACTAGTACTGAAGCTGGTTTCAATTTAAATGAAACTAACAAATGGAAGAAGAGAGCAAATGATTTACTTAAGACCTATAAACCAATAGTCACATTCCCTTCAGCCCTAGAGAGTCGGTTCTTCTCATAAAAATCAAGTGGCATGCAATGAAGAGCCAATGAAGTTGTTTAAGCAAGATCATATTAATTTACCTCTAGAATAAAAGCTGCTTTTAGTTACCCTTTCAGTACCCATTGCATCAAATTTATTTTCTAACCCAAAAACTTAATTCACGAGCATTCTGGAAGAGCAAATAGGAAAAATTCTTAACAAACAAGGATTTGAGAATAGAGTCACAAACTACATTTTCATAATTAATAATGAATATATCAATAAAGGGATAAGAAACTATCTTCCTAAGATTCGTAATCCAAAATCGTTGGAATTTGTCAATCCAGTATTTGATATGGGATAAGTAAGCTATCTTGTGTCTGACTGAAGATGATAAACTTAGCACTTATTGGGAGACAATCTAATATTTAATTTTTTTATTTAATTTATTTTTTTAGTTTATTTTTTTAGATCTTTTTCAATAAGTTTGAGGGAGAGCCTAAATTTTCAAGATCCATGCTGGACTATAAGTACCTATTGAGTTGGGTGTATTCTTTTCTTTTCTTTATTACATCCTTTTATTTTTTCTTCTCCATTAAGGATAATGTTGATTAAGTTAGGAGGGAGAGAATAATAATAAAATTTTAAAATTTTAAAGTTCTTGAAGAAGTTAGTATTTAGCATTTAGACATCCAATTATGCTTAAGAATCGAGTTGAACTAAATATTTTTAAAAGAAAATTGATGCACAAACAAGAGAATTTATGAGATATTGAGAAATCAAATATTAAAAAAATTTAATAAAGAGTTAAGTCTAGAATATAAATAACTTTTTTTTGAGCAATTCTGATTTTTTCTACTAGCATCAAAGAAAAGTCTACTTTTTATGGACTTGTGTAGGATAACTATATATTTCTTTATTAAAATAATAATAATAATAATAATAATAATAATAATAGTTTTCAAGTACTCACGAGTAACCAAGCCTCATTGCCTAAGCAAGCATTAAATTTTATGTCAAAAGATGGAAAGGATGAAGAAGCTCATTGCAAAGCTAGTCTTAACTCATAGCCCTGTTTAATTCGAGCTAGTAAGCCCAAGGGATATTTTATATCTAATACTCTAAAACTTACTAGTTTGGAAGTCATTGGCCCAAGACTCGCTACATGGATCAAATAGAAAGCTTAAGAGGTTAAGGCACTTAATAGTAGTATAATATTTAAAAAAAAATATTGATCTTCCATCGAGTAACTGGATCCCATTGTCTAAGTAAGCAATGATATTCACATCAAAAAGTGGGCAATGTGAATAAAAAAAATTTAATAAATGAAGGGCAAAAGTAGCAATACAATTACCTATATGAAAGTTTAGATAATTTAGAGATAAAGATAAAATAATTTAAAAAATTTTAAAAAAAATTAATATTCTTCACTTAATTTTTATATTGATAAGTACTAATACCTTAGTGACATATCTCACATACACCGTACTGAACATCAATGGCTATTTTGAAAATTGCTTGGATAAAATTCAAAATTTTGAAGTTAAAATGTTTTAAAAATTAAATTCTTTCTTTACTCAAGGATAAGTAAAGCTTAAGTTGGGAGGCATGATAACTATAACAAATGCACCATCAAAAATAAAAATTTATTAATTAATTTATATTTTTTAAAAAACTAAATATTTTTATTTATTATTTTTAGAAAATATATTCATCAATAGAAAGAGCTTATTTTTTTTATCACGATAAAATAAGTTTGGAGCAAAATAGAGTTAAAAAGGATAAGATATAAATTTTTAAAGATAAAATAAAAAAATAATTTGGCTCAGTCGATTTGCTTAGCCAAGCCGACGCGCCCAGCCAAGCCATCGAAAGCAGCTCAGTCAATGCACCATTTAAGTTGACTCAGTCATAGAGCTGACCCATCGATCCATGAAATCAGGCATGGACTATTAGATATGTTTGTCCTAGAAGTCAGAATTGGCTGACACTTGTAATACACCTTTAGGGGCAAAATTTTAATTTTTATTATAAATAATAAAATGAATTATTTTCTATCACATATGTGTATTTAGTGTCTGTGATACTTTCCTTGAGTTAATGGTAATGATAATTCTTATTTTCAAGAGTTGAAAATTTAAGAAAAAAATTTTCATTATTAACTCATAAAATGCTCGTGACTGTAGGATCATCATGAGGATGGTGATTAATCTGGAAGGTTAGTGTACAATCACTTCTTTATAGTAGATGAGTCTTGAGTCTACGGAGTAAAGACATCAGAGTGAGAGTACAGGTACTCGTTAGAGAATGAGGGTACTAAGCATGACCACCTCGAGTAGTCATAAGAAAGTCTATCTTCTCGTCGATGATTGACTCGAAGCTGTAGTGGTGTGTCTGATTCTTTAATCTGAGGTACATCGATAGTTCACCTTGAGGGTGTTATAGTTTGACTACACCATGACTCGATCTCCTAGCCATTCAGAATCCTGAGGTGTATGTTGGCTATAGCATGTTCATTGTAGGAGTTGGATTGCACCAAGATGGAATCTATCTACCTCGGTGGATGACGAGTAGCCCTATGATGACCATGAGAATCAAGTACATAAGCACATGGCCATGGTAGAGGGTGAAATAATAGAAAGAGTTTCTATTAAGGTTTTCACATCGGACTTGAATCGAATGATTAAATCATATGATAGAAATTAGGGCTTGACGAGTTCACCTTAACACTAATCTGATTGGAGCTCAAGATAGAAGAACTTAATCACACAAGTAGCTACACCAAGAGGTTCATTTTTAGTTTTGATGGATTGCCACCATATACTCCTAGGTGTCATTGGTGGATTTTGGGAGCAATTAAAATGATTTAGATGATCGATCATTCTAGTTGTTTGAATCAGAAGTGTTCTGATCCATCGGAAGGAGTTTTGATGATGTTGATGATGAGGATCACGACATATCCCATTACCATATAGAACTGAACCTAACTCGATCACACAAATAAGGATTTAGATCTGGATATCATCAATTGGACTAACCTAGTTCAACTGATTTGAATTAGATTCAATTAGGTTCAAGAAAATCGTGCTAGCACACGATTGAACCTAACATTCTACTTTTTCTATCATTAAAAGTTGTCTAGACTGAGCCAAATGAGTTTGTACTCACTCAAGTACCTTTACCTGATCTGACTGGAGCTTGTCCAGATTAGAAAAGGATTGTCTTAATTTATGAGATAAATTTAAGACAACACCTGCCATTTTCCATCATCTGCTAATTCTTGTCCTTTGACTTTGGTCAAACATTGACCTTTGACCCTTGGACATTTGTCCATGTGTCATGCACTTATTGGAGAGTAGAAAGGAGCTTGTCCCCTTCATAGAAATTGAAAAGGAAGGGGTGCACACCTAGGATGGTGTGCGCCCATGGATAGGGATGCCTGGAGTCCCATATGTATGGGACTCCAGGTTGCTTCTTAGATTCAAATTAGGTGACCCTCACCTATAGATTTTGACCAGTCTTAGGCACCACCTAAGATGAATCTATAGATCTCTCATCTGATTAGATTAGGTGATGTCATCCCACCAATCAGATTTAGATCTAATTGAATGAAGCAATGTGTTGGCTGGGGTGATGTGGCACTGCATGGCGCAGCAGTGTCTATATAAAGACCTGTTTGCACCCAACTTTCATAGAATTTTTCTTAACCTTATCCTAAGGCTGCCCCTCTCCCTCTTCTATACCACTTTTTTGATCCTCTCTCTCCTCTCCATGTCCAATGAAGTTGGGCCTTCAGATTAGTACGATTCAGATAAGAAAAGGCCGACGAGAAAGGAAGAAGGCAGCACCGCTACAGAGATGACTGCTGATCTTCGAAAGAAGTTTCAAAGATCCTCCAAATTAGATCTAGATCTAATTTTTGAAGATGTGATAAAGAAGAAGAGGATCTCTTGATCCAGCCTAAGTCGATATCGATAGAGGCTAGACGTTTGCGTGGCTAGATCTAGAACCTCAGACAATCAGCAAGATCATCAATGGGTAATCGGATTACCCATATCAAGGTAAAATTAATTTAGATTTAATTTAATTTAATTTTTTTATTTATCAGATTATAAAATTAGATCTAAAAAATATTAGATCTGATTAGGATCTAAGAGAAAATTTTTGAAATATGCCTCTCGATCCAGTCAGATCTGAACGAACCTGACCTGGGAAATCAGGATTTCCCTTCAACTGGTATCAGAGCCAAGTTCTTATAAAATTTATTTAGATCTAATTTAATATAATAAATTAATAATTTTAGATATCACATGAGATATAATTAGATCTAAAATTAGAAAATTATAAAATTAAAATTAATTAATCTAGATCTAAAATGTATAGGATACATGATTAGACTAGGAATAGAATTATTCTATGCGTAGTCTAGTATAATCATAATTTTTATTTGATTAAATATGATTTTTAGATCTATTTATTTACTATTTTTTGATCTTATAAATATTATAATCAGATCTAAAAATAGAAAATAAATTTAATTTAATTTGTTCATATGAGATATTATAGTTGCATGTTTAGACTAGTTGTAGAATAGTTCTACAATAAGGTCTAGATTAAATTTTATTTAATAAGATCAAATTTAAATTTAATTTTTTAGATAATTATGAGATAATTTAGATCTAAAAAATATGCATGATGTGATGTATACAAAACATGCTTTAATTAGATCAATTTTTATATGAGATATATGCTTAGATCTAATTAGTTTTTGTAGATTAGTTATATTTCTGATTAAGACGTTCTCCTTGGCCGTCCAGTCATAAGAGCAAAGTAGGATTTATAGATCCTCTCCTTCCATTCGATGGGATGTTCTTATGATGTGTAGGGGTGCTGTACATTCATCCTTAATCAAAAATTGAAAACTTACTTTCTACAAAATCCTATATACTGAAACCCTAGGATCTTATTTGCATGTTTTGTTGATGAACCCTAAACATAATTAAGAATTAAGATTATGAAATATATTAGATCTAAAATTAAGAATTTTTAAATCTAAGGCATGTTCATAAAATTGGGTTCGAGCTTGGGTAGCTCAATTAGGTCTAGCGGTTGATCAAACCAAATCAAGAGTTGGTTAGATGGGATCAACAATGCTTAAATTGACCAGCCTAATAGGATTAAGTCTGGGTCAAGATCGAGTCACGTGACTGCTTCATCAGGCTAAGTCCTAATTAGGCTCAGTGGTTAGAGTCTGGATTGTAGGCTAACTCGATTGGTTCTAGCTCAATAATTTGGTGTCTAAGGTAAGTTTGGCAGATACGACCGACTAGTTTTTAATTGGGAGCTACTCGAACTCGAATGCATTCTTGTCGAGTTAATGGCATATGCCTTCCATCCGGTCTCACTTACCTGGCCATGTTTGTTGACTCAGTTCTTGATCTGAGGTGGTCAATAATCCGAGCTAACCCATGCCACTAGGTTAGTCATAATGGTTATGACTATGTCAAGTCTAGTTTAATCAGACCTAAATCAAATCTCCCTAAGAAAAGATTAAGTCTAAGATCTTCCACCATTGTAGATGTCGGGGCTGGTTATAGTGGCTTAGTTGCACCGAGAAAGATGCAACCATGTCTATTAGGCATTGGATGCTACAGGGCTGGAGGATGGATTGGGGTCAATATTTTAGATATGGTGAGATACTCAATTAGGAATCCAATCTGTGTAAATGGTGGGTCTGACTTATCTAAGAAGTAGATCAATATTTCGAACATGGTGAGATTCGTGAATTAGAGATCAAGATTTGGTGCATCATGATTAGAGAATCATTGAACAAGAGATGTTCACTCATTGGCTAACCCATCACCAATAACTGATTAGGTGAGGTGATGAGTCAAGTTGGTGAGGACTGCACCACCCACTAGAAATCAGTTAATCATGAAGATTTTTGCATCTCTACAGAGGGAGTGTAGGGATCCGAGAAAATAGTGGGAGCTAATTTATTTAAAAATAAAATTTCTAAACAAATTGGTCAAGTCTTAATTACAGTATCTAACTAGAATCTTTGACTCTCTATAGAAAAATGTCTGCATCCAACCCATTAGCACGTATCCTGGACACACATAGACTGACCGGACCCAAATTATAAAGATTGGCTCAAGAACTACAAAATTATT
The DNA here is from genome assembly GCA_006176705.1 of Cocos nucifera. NCBI lineage: Eukaryota > Viridiplantae > Streptophyta > Magnoliopsida > Arecales > Arecaceae > Cocos > Cocos nucifera. The sequence continues at coordinate 47,393 of QRFJ01004358.1, read as the reverse complement.
TTGGGTTCCAAGAAGTTAACCCATGTATTGGACCAGGACCCTCCCACCTTACCAGCCGTCCATCCACTGAACAGAGAGCATCTCTGGAAAAAATGGATAGACGAAGATAATAAGGCCAGATATTACATGTTGGGCTCGATGTCTGATGAGCTCCAGCACCAACATGAAGATATCAGGACTGCTCGCCAAATGTTGGCTCACCTGTAGGAGATATTTGGTGAACAGAGTCGTGCAGCCAAGTATCAAGTCACGAAATGACTTTTTAAGGCTAAGATGCATGATGGGCAGTCAGTCCAAGATCACTGTCTGATGATGATCAAGGACTTGGAAGAGCTTGAGAAGCTCGGTGTGAAGTTAGACTTGGATCTGCAGAATGATATTATTCTGCAATCCTTGACTGATGCATATGGGCAATTCATCATGAATTACCACATGCATAAACTTCAAAATTCCTTGGCCGAAATTAATGAACATGCTGGTCACCGCTCAGCTTTCCATGAAAGGTTCTAAAGGCTCAGTTCTTGCTATGGAACGGACTTCTTCCAAAAGAATGTCTTTTGAAAAGAAGAAGAAGTCTGTGAAAAAGCAGAAGGTGGAAGGAGGAAAGAAGAAAAAGGCAGAGCTGAAGAAGAAGGCTGCTGACAAAGGAAGGTGTTTCCATTGCAACAATGACGGCCACTGGAAGTGGAACTGCCCTACTTACTTGGCCATCCTAAAGAAGAAGGAAGCGGGTCTTCTAAAGGTATGATCATTATTGAGTCTAACCTTATGGTTTCTTATGCATCCAGTTGGGTGCTTGACTCTGGTTCTAGTGCTCACTTATGCACTTCTATGTAGGGTCTTGAGGATAGCAAGAGGCTGAGGGATGGTGAGATGATCCTGCGCATCAAAAATAGAGCAAGAGTTGCTGCCATGGCTATGGGAACATACCCTCTTCAACTACCATCTGGTTTAGACTTAGTGTTAAAAGACTGTAATTATGTACCTGCAGTAAGCAGAAATTTGATTTATGTTTCTTGCCTTGCATTAGAAGGCTATGTAATTAGTTTTCTTAAGGACCATTATAACATTCTTTCTGAAAGAAATAAAATTGCAAATGGTTTTCTTATTAACGGTTTTTATCAGTTACATGTTGATGTATCTATTTTTAATTTCGAGCAAAATGTGAATGCCATAAAATAAAAATAAGCTAGGGATAGTCCTAATGATAGGTATCTATAGCACCTAAGATTAGATCATATAGTAGAAGATAGGGTTAACAAATTAGAGAAAATGGGGCTATTGAGTCCGTTGACTTTCGAGTCATATCCAATTTGTGAATCCTGTCTTCATGGTAAAATGACTAAGCTTCCTTTTGTAGGACATGGGGAAAGAGCAATGGATCTTCTTGCCCTAGTACATACTGATGCGTGCGGCTCATTTGATGTGCCGGCTAGAGGCAACTTAGTCTACTTCATAATGTTTACCGATGATTTATCTAGGTATGGGTATTTGTATCTTATGAGACACAAGTCTGAAGCATTTGAAAAGTTCAAAGAATTCAGACATGATGTAGAAAAGCAAATTGGAAAACCCATTAAGGTTCTTCGATCAAATTGAGGAGGTGAATACCTTAGTTGAAAATTTCTAGACTATCTCAAGAAAAATGGCATAGTCACTCAAAAGACTCCACCTAGAACACCTCAACTCAACGGAATTTCAGAATGGAGGAATCAGACTCTATTAGATATGATCCGATCCATGATGATCTTCACAGACCTTCCTAATTTTCTTTGGGGATACTGTTTGTTAACTGCAATATACTTACTGAATAGGGTTCCTTCTAAAACCATTCGTACCACACCGTATGAGATATGGCATGGTAAGAAATCAAGTCTGAGTCATCTCAAAATTTGGGGTTGTTTGGCTCATGTCAAAAGACAACAAGCGGACAAGTTAGGCTTTAGTTCCTTTAGAACTTGATTTATAGGATATCCTAAAAAGTTATTAGGATATTATTTCTACATTCCAGATGATTACAATGTGATTGTGAGTCGACATGCCATTTTTTTTGAAAAATAGTTTATTCAAGATAGCAGCATTGGAAAGCAGAGCAAGCTCGATGAGAAAGTCTCACAAGAGGAACGAGCTAAGGACCAAATGGAACCAAATCAGGTTAAGCCAATCCAGTCACTACCTACTCCACCTCGTAGATCGAAAAGAATTTTTCGTCCCTCTGAGAGGTACTTAGCTACTATTTCAGAGGAAGTAGAGGAAATATTCTTCGTAGAAAATGAGGTTCATAGTGATGATCCCAAAATCTATAAGGAGGCGATATCAAATATCGACTCTAAAAAATGGTTAGAGGCAATGAAGTCAGAAATTGACTCGATGCACTCAAACCAAGTCCGGACCTTAGTAGATCCACCAGAAGGTATAGTATCTATTGAGTGTAAATGGATCTACAAGAGAAATATTGGTGCACATGAAAATGTGGAGACATTCAAGGCTAGATTAGTGGCAAAAGGTTATAGTCAATGCGAAGGCATTGACTATCAGGATACCTTTTTGCCAGTTGTTATGCTAAAATTCATCTACATATTGCTTGTTGTTGCAGCCGATTTTGATTATGAAATATGGCAAATGGACGTGAAAAGGACATTCCTAAATGGATATCTTGAAGAAGATACTATATGGAACAGCCACTAGATT